>MU968359.1:30922416-31220251 GCA_034641835.2 Pinus albicaulis
AATTACTTCTAGAATGGTTTACATAACTGACTTGTTGAATTTTGTGATTGTTGCCATTGTTAAGCATTTTGACCGGAACTAGCTGCAGAATGCAGGCATTCCGTAGCTAACCGGCGATTCTGCAGCTACCTTTATGTTTGAGCATGTTCCAGGTGGCCTCTTGAGGAAAAACGCATATGGGCATGATCCACGTCATGCCTACATGGTGTGTTGCTCGTCATGGAAGAGGAAATGAAGTCTGTGTACGGTTATGCACGTGGGAACACATTTTGTGAAAGAAGACTCCTACTAGGACTGCTACAGTCCAGGTGTCTTTTCTCTTTTACGCAGCCACCTTAAAGACTCCTAAGATGATTTGGATTAGGAAGACATCATTCCTAAATTATTGTAATTATTGTTACTTGTATTTACTTTAAAAACTCTTGAATAGGCCGAGAGCTTAGTTAGAAATTTTGTGTAGATTTGCTGCTAGATTTTGGTGTAAAACTCTGTGTTACGTCTTTTAAGACACAGAGCATTATGTTCAGACTATTGCATTGTTAATGGAGCAGACAAAATTCTCTTGAAGGCGTGATTTAATTGTGAAGTTGAATGCCGTCAAGTGGTAGAGGGCCCCTGCCCCTTGAACGGATTTCCTTAGCGTAAACTAGATAAGTTTTTCCTAGCTGTCTTTACGTTCTGCATATTAAATTAGTAGTTGTTGTGTTTTATATACTGTGGTCGTACTCATTTCAGTTCTTCCATAAGAAGACATTCTTCCAACAGACCAAAATGATGAATGATTGATGACTATGGTATTGTAGGATATCAGTTAGATTTGTATTTGTTTTAACTAGCTACTGTAGCCATAATTCGTTCCAGTTCTTCCACAAGAAGACACTTTGCCAATAAATCAAAACGATGAATGTTTAATGACTATGGTACCGTAGGATAGGATTTGTATTTGTTTTAGCTAGCTACTGTAGCCATAATTCGTTCCAGTTCTTCCACAAGAAGACACTTTGCCAATAAATCAAAACAATGAATGTTTAATGACTATGGTACTGTAGGATAGGAGTTGTATATGTTTTTAACTAGAGACTGTAGTTATATTCATCATAGTTCTTTCACAAGAAGACATTTTTCCAATAAATCTTAACAATGAATGATGAATAGCTATAGTGTCATAGGAATTAGTTGTAGTTTTTAGTCTTCACTATCATAGTTGCACTTGTCCTAATCACTCTTCCATAAGAAGAAATTATTCCAAGACATCCTTAAGAAGTTCAAGATATGACTGTGATGTGACAACTTAGTTTCATTTGCTTTCAGTTCATTGCTTTCAATTGCATACAAGTCCACAGTCAAAATTGTTCTACCTCTTCCACAAGAAGGAACTCTTCCAAAATATCCCTCATGATGAACAAACTGATTGTGTAACTTCATAGGATAGTGCATGTTAATTAGAATGCTCCGGAGTTTCATTTTGAATTTAATTCATGTCCAGCTACTTCATTTCAAAGTTTGATGATGGCTTATGTTTTAACATTGTTCTAGTTTAGAAGCATCTTAAGCTCATGTTTAAATCAATTCATTGCATTCATATCTCATAGTCACACTGTCACCCTTTGCACAGTAGATCATTTTAGTTGATAGGATTCCTAAGACGGCCTTCATTATTTACAAATATCTTTTTGTTCTGAAAACTATCAGTGATCCATAACTTTAGGAACAGAAGATAACATCATTACAAGGTCTGAAATATCTCTGCAAATTCCTCACTATAAACAGAGATTTTCCTCAACAGAACTACCCTGAAAAGGAACCAATAACTCTTGAAGAATAGACTCTGACCTTCAATTGAAATTGCAGAATAGAACTAGAAATTAGTCATGAATAGATGAGTTTAGAATAGAATGTTGCATCATGATTAGTGTCTGATTGTCTAGTTAGAAAATTTGCATATTTAAGTGATCATTTCTCAAAGTCTAGTTTGTGTCATTTGTTTAAAAAGTCATCATCAAGCTCTTGTTTCTATTCAGTCATAGTTTAGATGTTGTTTGAGTGTTTTTGATTACATTTGCCATTCCATACATTAGGCTCAACTGTGTTTTTGACTACCACTCTCTTTTCATTAGTTTTCTAGGCATTTTCATTGTAAACATAAAACTTCAAAAGACCAAAAACATCATAAATCAACATAAAAGACCAAAACATCACAAAACACTACATACAACGCACTAGGAAACAAGCACCTAGGTACATATGGTACATTTCACTTCAGCAGTTTACAAATCCTGGTTGACAATTAAATGAACTCGGTTTAGGAGACTAGATTGAGGCACAACATTTTGGCGCCGTTGCCGGGGAAGTGAAAACTAGTTAACCTTTGTTTCTTAGCATCCAAAAACAATTTTATGCGTAGGGAGAGAGATTCAAGAGGAAGATTTATAAGCAGCAGAGGCAGAAGTTTGACATCTAGAACACCACTTGTTTCATCCAGATCCAGAACTAGTACACCTTCAACTCAAACCCATCCTCCATCCTTTACTGATCCTGGACTTCTAGAAGATCTAAGGTCACCTATTCCATTAGATAAACCTTCCACTTCATCCACTGAACCTGCCATAGAAGAGGATCCAAAAACCTTTGTTGAGGATACAAACCTTTCTACTTCCACAGGAGAGTCAACCATGGCGGAAGAAGGAGGAGGAGGAGTTGTTAATGGAGAAAACACATTTGGAGGAGGTAGAGGAAGAGGTAGAGGAGAAGGAGGAAGAGGAGGTAGAGGTGCAGATGGATGAAGAGGTAGAATAGGAAGCTCTTTTGGGTTCCCTATACTTGATGGAGAAACCAATACAACCATGAAAAACATTTCACCTTCTGTCCTTCCGAACTTCTATGGACTTAAAACTGAGGATCCTGAAGCTTTCTTATTCGAATTTGAAGTACTGTGTAGGACTTATGACTACCTTCAAGATGCCCAAAAATTGAAATTATTTCCTTCAACTCTGAAAGGAGCATCATTGAAGTGGTTTATGAGCTTAAGCAGTAGTTCCATTAGGACATGGGAAGACATGAAACAAGCGTTTCTAGAGAGATACTTGGATTATTGTATGCCGGTTAATCATAAGGAAGAAGTGTTCAAGATGTTACAAAAAGAAGATGAAAACTTAGAAGATTTGTTGGAAAGATTTAAATACAACATAAAAAGGGCACAAATGGAAAACCTAGATCAAGACACTTTAAAATCTCTTTTGTTGAAAACCATTAGGGATGAATGGTTGGATATCATTAACATGATGGGAAAAGGGGATATATCACAACTCACATTACCTGAAATATCTTAGTTATGTATCAACCTTTCCAGAGGGAAATCCAAAACTGTCAAAGGTCCAAGAGATCCTGCTCTTGCAAGAGCAAGTAAATCTGCTTCTGGGACAGTAAGTAGATCAGAAATAGGACATATGCTTGATGATTTTAAATCTGACATCTTAGGGAGTCTTAGTGAACAAATAGACACCCTCGAGATACAAAACAAGCAAAAGGCTGAATCTGATGCCTTGGCAATCTTTTGTCCCAAATGTAGGAAGAAACATGCCTTGAGAGAGTGTCCTCTAGATGTAAAAGTTGTAGAAACATGTGTTATTTGTTCTGAGAAACATGAGACCAAGAATTGTCCTTCTCTTCCTGGTCTCCAAGATAAGGCTATTTTCAAAGAAGAAGCTCCTACAGTTACACGGAATACTGAAAACTTTGTCTAAGAAGACCTTCGCGGGGACCTCGAGCAGAGTTTCATGATCAAATGTATAATCAACCTCCACCTTGGAATTCTTGGCAGCAACCTTGGCCCCCGATTTCAAAATCCAATCTCAAGCTTGGGCATGAGGATCTGAGTCCACATGGAAGATACTCTCCATGTGCTCCGGTATCCACCATCTATCCACCATACCCACAAATTTTTCCTCGAAATCTTCAACAAAATTTTCAACAAAATTCTCAACAACATCATCAGAACCTACCACATAAAAATCAACCACTTCCATTACCATTCCCTCAAAAATCAAATCAGTTGCCTGCTCAACCCATACCAAACCCCAATAATAAAAATCCTCAGAACACATACATGATAGAAGGCCAACAGTTTCCAACTTATTTAATTACTCATTTAGACCTTAGTGATGTTGAACTTAGGTCTGGAAGGATACTTGAGAAGAGGAAACCTTCTGTAATCATACAAGAACAAGATGATTCTGAGGAAGACTCCCTAAGGGCACAAATGGAAAACCTAGATCAAGACACTTTAAAAGCTCTTTTGTTGAAAACAATTAGGGATGATTGGTTGGATATCCTTAACATGATGGGAAAAGGGGATATATCACAACTCACATTACCTGAAATATCTGAGTTAGCCTTATCAAACTGGAAATCCAAAACATCTGGTCAAGATCCTGTACACAGAGGAAACAAGTAAATACGCCAGGACAATCGTGTAGATCGAGAAAACGGACACATGCTTGATGATTTTAAATCGACATCTTGGGGGGTCTTGGTGAACACGACAGGCACCTCGAAGATACAAAGGCAAGCAAAAGGCAGATATTACATGTGATCTGATTTGTCCCAAATGTGGGCATGCCTTAAATTAATTGCCCTTTGGATGTAAAAGTTGGCAGAAACACCAATGTTGACGTTACGGCTATGGGGCAAGAATTGTCCTTCTCTTCTGGGTCTCAAAGCTATCTTTCAGGAGGAAACTCCTACAGATTCCACAGAGTCTCTCAATTTTGTATCTAGAAGACCTTGGCAGGGACCTCAAACACAAGGATTCCATGATCAAATGTATAATCAACCTCCACCTTGGAATTCTTGGTAGCAACCTTGGCCCCAATTTCAAAATCAATCTCAAGCTTGGGCACAAGGATCACAAGGTCCCTATGGAAGATACTCTCCATATTATCAGTATCCACCATCCTATCCACCATATCCACATTTTTATCCTCAAAATCCTCAACAAAATTTTCCTCAAAATCTTCAACAAAAATTTCAACAAAATTCTCAACAACATCATCTGAACCAACCTCATCAAAATCAACCACTTCCATTACCATTCCCTCAAAAATCCAATCAATTACCAGCTCAGCCCATACCAAACCCCAATAATAAGAATCCTCAGAATACATACATGTTAGAAGGACAACAATTTCCAACTTATTTAATTACTCCTCTAGACCTTAGTGATGTTCAACTTAGGTCTGGAAGGATACTTGAGAAGAGGAAACCTTCTGTGATCATACAAGAACAAGATGATTCTGAGGAAGACTCCCTACGGGTTAATAAAAGTCTTGAGGAAGAAACATCCTTTCAAGGCCAAAACATTGAAAAACTGAAACAAAAAGATCCAATAAGCCCAACCCCAGTATTAGAGCAACCATCCACATCTACTTCTATACCTCCCTTTCCGGAAAGATTACAAATTGACAAAGGTGTAGAAAAACAAATAATGGTGCCTAATTATGATTTCTTGGATGAATTGAGAAATTTTTTCATTAAAATTCCATTATTGCAAGCCATCAAGGAAATCCCAATTTTAGCCAAAACAATAAAGGAGTTGAGTATGAAGACAACAAAGAAAAGAATAAGAGAAACCAAGAAAATTCAACTGGTAGGACAAATAGCAGATATTATGATGGGTAAGATTAATATTCCAAAGTACCTTGACCCAGGAAATCCAGTTGTCAAAATTCACATCAATGGAATTGAAATTCAAAACACACTCATTGACTTAGGAGCAGCAATAAATATCATGAGTAGACAAATCATGGACAAACTGAAACTTCCTAATCTTCTCTTTACACCCACTTAGTGAAGGTGCTTACTTTTCACTAAGCTCATCATCTTGTTGAATCTCAACACTCAACAAGATAGGGATTATCCTTCACCCCGATCCTGCCTCTATGGTATTCGATTTTTCTCCTGCTGAGCGCCTTCGTCAGTATGTCTGCATCTTGATCTTCCGCTACACACAATCTTTGATATGATGATACCGGATATAATTTTTTTTTAGATCTATCATGAAACATAGGATTAATTGAGAGTTTAATGCAACTCTGATTATCACAATGTATCACTGTAGGATCTAAATGTGAACCGAAAAAACCGACCAGGATCTTCCTCATCTAGATAGCCTCACATGTAGCTTGACTTGCTGCCATGTATTCTGCTTCCGCTGAACTGAGTGCCATAGATATTTGTTTCCTGCTATACCAAGAAACTGCTATAGATTCGATACTGAAAACCCCTCCTGATGTGCTCTCTCTGTCCGTTGGGGTGCCTGCCCAATATGCATCTGTGAAGCCATGCAACTAAATCTCATCCGTCTGTCTATACCATAACCCATACTCAGATGTGCCCTTGAGATACCCCAGGACATTCTTTCCTGCCTTCCAAAAGAGCTTGGTAGGCTTAACCATCGCTTGTGAAATTTGGTTCACCGCATAGCATATGTTCGGTCTTGTATTAACTAAATACATCAGTGAACCCACTAACTGTCGATAAACAATGGAATCCACTACCTTTGCCGATGTAGCATCCTCTTTCCACCAATTTCCTGGAAGAGGAGTATCCATGGGCTTACAGTCCTCCATGTAAAACTTACCAAGTATCTCCCAAGCATACTTGCCTTGAGACACGAACAGTTCACCTTCTCGCTGCCATATTTCCAATCCAAGGAAATAATGAAGGAGGCCCAAATCCTTCATCTCGAACTCCTTTGCAAGATCTACCTTGCATGAGTGTATCAACTTCTCATCACCTATTAGTATTAAATCATCAACATAAAGAACAATGATTAAAAGCTTACCCTCCACCACAATTTGGTACAGGTTTGCATCCGCCTCACTCTTGGTGAAGCCAAGTTCAGTGAAATATTTGTCGATCTGTGTGTACCAAGCACGTGGTGCTTGCTTCAGCCCATACAGCACTCTTTTGAGTCTGCACACATGCGACTCATTGCTGAATATCTCAAAACCTTCAGGCTGCTCAATGTACACCTCTTCCTCAATGATCCCATTAAGGAACGTAGTCTTCACATCCATATGATGAATGTGCCAACCCATCTGCATTGAGAGAGCAAGGATGGTCCTTATGGAAGAATACCTGTTAGACGGATAAGTCGTTCTTGCAGACAAGACAGACCTCCCAAGTGTCCTATGGACAACTAGCAACAAACGGACAATTAAATCTATCTTTCTCTAGATATATCGCGACTCATAATTAAACGCTATAAAGGCTTAACGATCCTACCTTTGATCCAACGCTTGTTTGCAGTAGTAATCCTTCAGTCGCCCGAAAGATTTGCCTTCGAATATCTACAATCATAAACAATAAAACATCAAATAGCACCTGCATAGCATATATTTATAAATCATATCTATTATGGTGATCAAGGAATCCATAAAATAAACCAATCAATTGACAGCTTATTGAGAAAAATGGATTTATTTGTATTAACTTAAATAAGGAAGAGCCTTACAACCGTGTCCACCTTGATGTCATACAGGCCTTCCTGGGGTCTGGAACAGGCATTTCCTTTACTCTGACCAGCCTTGCACTCTTCCAACCGAGATACATACAGGTATGTAATCTTTCCCACATGAAATCTCAGCTAAAAGGGTCTAAGTTTCAACAACACTTCGCCTCCAACAATACTAAAACTTCAACTCATCAATTGTAACCCTTTGAGGCTTCCCTATGCCTCTTTTTACAGTGAAAGAGAGGAAGTTACGGCTCCATACAAGAAGGGATAGAATCCTCCTTCAAAGGGATTAGCTCCTTACATCAAGGGGTTAGCTCCTTAATGGATGGGATACATGAACCTGAAAAGAGCGGACTTTCCACTGCAGGAATGTTTCTAGAAGCTTTCAAAAATAACTCAAACTGAGCTTCTAGATTTTACTTGCGCCTTTTTAATCTTTTATAGGGGTCCGCACCCTTAATGAATAAAAAATGCGTTTGGCTCCGCAGGATTTATAGCCAAAAGTTGCGGCACCACAGGAAAAACTAAGAGAAAGTGCTGTGCCAGAGTTTTTAGGACTTTTATGAGCTTTTCTCTTAATTTCAAGGCTTGAATTTTAGGAACTTTGATATTGTAGACTTCTAAGGGAGACTTAAAATGTCACGGTGACAAATTTCAGTGTAACAAATTGCCCCCTAAAGTGCGAAGTCTGAGAATATTCGAAGAGTGATGTGCTTTGTCATTTCAAGGATCAGCCTATGGACACCCCAGTTGGAACCCTGTAAAAACATTCAATGCAACACACACACACACACACACACACACACACACACACACACATATATATCATTGCTGAGGTAGGAATTCCCATACTCAGATCAAAACTAACTAAACTTGTTCTGAAATAGAAATGATTTTAATATTACATCAATAGTGTAGACACAGCATGGACGCAGCCATCTGTAATGAATCATCTACTGCATAATGAATAATAAAACTCCTCGCAGCCTGGATGGTAGAAACTAGATCCAGGGTCTTGATGTCTGCTTCCTGAACTAGTATGATTCTATCCATACAATTAAATTTTTTGAAGTCGAACATGGTAGAAACCACTTGATTACTAGTCAATGATGTGAACTGTTAACAAGTGTGAGAGAAACCACCAATAATGACAATGGCTCTCAAAGTACTCAGTACAATCCATGAAATGTGAATAAGTGATCTGAAGTCGAACATTTCACGGAATCGTTCGATTCGAAGGTCAATGATGCAACCTATCGTCGAAGGCGAGAAACCTGCCATTAAGGCATTCAGATTCCAAGGTACTGACAGATTCTAGATAAAATTCCTAGATGATGAGTGTCGTGGATAGAAAGTGATCCATCGTAAGAAAGCTCATGACACGAAACCATAGATTAAGTTTGAAGAGATTTTTTGCAAGGGCTGAATCAGGGATGGTCAACGCGAATGGAGACAAATGTTTGCAGATGAATGGTTTATTTGATTGACCTCTTGAACACATAACGACACTGTAGATGGTTTGGTGACAGTAGCCCTAAGCTAATACCCAGAAACCGGCTAAAGAAATTCAATTGGTTTGATTGACTGATAGGCAAATGATTTCCCAACCCAGGTGGAAGTGTGAAAAAAAGTGTCATGCTCAAGAGTGGTGTAATGCTTTTTACAAATCAAAGTGTAACAAACGAATCTGTTTTTCTCTTTTTTCCCCCACCATTTCTGGAAAGTACCTCTTTATTTTTGACAAGCTTGAGGAGGATAACATTTGCTTATTTATAAGTTCGTCCTTCGGATGAGTCCAACTTAGTTTAAAATCGAACCCTAAGAAGGAGTGGTCCGTTCCTATTTGTAATCGACAGGTCCTTTACTGTTAAATTTTAACGAGTCCAGTATAGGAGAAACTCGATGTTTTTCATTTTTAGGGAGTCAGAAGAAAAACTTAAGAAAACTCCATGGGTGTTCTTTTTCGTAAATTTAGTCTCTCAGGCCCGAAAAAGGATAAAATAATGCAAGAGAGAACTCTATTGACCATGATTAGTCAACGTATACCTTTTTCGTAAATAGTCCATTTCAGTCTGGAAAAGGGGTAAACTTACACTGAAGGGACGACCATTCATTTACTTTAACGAGTTCGAATAGTCAAGTACTTGGCAATATTTTCATTTTTAGAGAGTTTGAAAAGGGCTTAAAAGAGAACTCCATGGTTTCGCTTTTTCGTAAATTTTAAAGAGCCCGAAAAAGTGATAAAAGTTTACTCTTTGTCAAAAATGACCATTTTTCCTGAAAAATCTGTTATTGTGCACAAAAACTTGAAAAATTAAACATACCTGTTTAGGTAATAAAAATATTTTTGAAAAACCGACTTTTTAAAGTGAAAAATAAACAAATTTGAAATTCATATATTCGAAAAAACTTATAAAAATGAGTTTTTCAAGTTCATTTTTACTGTTTGAGTTTGCAGTGAAGATTTTAGAGCTCTTGGAAAAAAATGCTTCAGAGAAGATTCTAGGCAAACCGACCGTCGAAATCGAAAACTGTCTGCTTCAGGTAATCCACAACCTCCTTATCTTGCTTTTCATCCATTCAAAATTTTAAATTAGGGTCAAAATTTCATTTTTGGGAGGAAAATAGGTTGAAAAATTCACCCTTGGGGGTCCGCAGGTAAGACATTGGGTACCTGCGGACCCCGACATTTTCTCATAAAGGAAAAATATCGGGGCCCCGCACTTTTAACATAGAACCCGTGTGGAGCTATGCACTGTGTCTGAGCGTAAAGTGTGGGGGCACTGTAATGAATTTAAGAACATATTTTCTTCCTAAATTACCCAATTTTTTTGCTTCAAAATGATTATAATCCTTCATTTTTCTTGTTGTAGGATATCTACAATGCTCATTTTGTGAGAACGGGAACATGAGGAGGTAGATGAAGCAACAATGATTCATCAACCAACTTTGCAAGTTTTAAGAGCATGCGGGGCTTTTCAAATTTTGGGCTATCAGTGGCACGAGAGCTCAAGTGGATCTTCTTACTTGGCTGGTAAGTGAATGGGATGTTCAAGACTAGTGTTTCGTGATCGGAGGTCACCGACTCGAGATTGAGCTGGAAGACATATATTTCTTGACTAGTTTGTCTAGGAGAGGCGAACCACTATCTCTATTTGTGGCTAGGCTAGGTGGCCAGTTTGTTGCCAGCGTGCAATTAGAGTTCTGTAATGATGAAGCCAATCCTTGAGACAAACGTATTGACATTAAAACTATTATCCGCCCCGAGCTAAAAGTGATCGCTTTTACCGTTGTCAAGTTGTGCGGAAGTGCAGCTTTTCATGTAGCCACCGGATCTTAGATGTGCATCGCAGTAGATTATTTCCGAGGCACCATATTCAATTGGTGCAAGGAATTGTTGGAAAATGTGAAAGGCCAACTTACCAAAGCAAAGAATGGAAAGTTAAACAACTTCGGATATGGGTCCATCGTTGTCACCTTTACTCTAGAGAGGATCCCTATGTTAGCCCCGCAGCACATTCTTGTTGATGCTAGTCGACCTTGAGAGCCTAGGATGGTTCGTTGGGTTGCTTTGATGGCCCGCCACTGCGAGGGTGGGGAGATTGTTCATTTTCCTTCAACTTATTTTCGTTGGCTAGAACGCCAAATTTTTGTGATAGAGGATTTTCCTTATGCTGGCATGGATTTTCGCGGTGACCGGGACATGGCCCTTCCTCCAGGAGCTCAATGGGACGAGTCAAGTAAAAAATATCTTTTGACATGTTCTAATTTCTAATTTTTATTTTGTTTTTTAAATCTTCCAAAACTGATAACAAAAATTTTAAATGAAAATGTGGGTCCGAGTCGACCAGCCATTCTCCACCCCTTTGATCGGAGGCAAAGGGATGCAACAACAGCACCACCACCCCCACAGGATGAGACTACAAAGATCCTGACTGATTTAGAGCACCATTTGGAGTGGCTCACTATGGATATTCCTGAGACCACCATAGTTGATATCCCACTCCGTCTACAACGATATGTCATTGGTGTTCCTGGACCATTCAGGAGGTTTTTGACTAGGGTGGCATGAGCAGTAGTGTATTATCGTGATCATCACCACGGATAGTGGATGATTGAATTGTAGACTCATTTTTTGTATCAATTTTTTCCGATCATAAGGCGTTTTGAGCCTATGATCGAAGACGATGTACTAATTTTTGAACACTACATCTATACTATGATATACTATTATTTCCAGATAACTGCTCAATCATGTTATGGAATGTTGATTTTTTACTTTGTTATTGCAAATTTTTATTTATAACATTAGAAGCAATTGCATCTGCTAATGTATTTAAATTTCTTGGAGTGTGTTGATACTCAACATAATTGAACTCTCGTTCCAAGAGACGAACCCTTAAAAATAATCTTAATAATACTGGATTTCTAATGGCATATACTCGATTTAACTGTAATACAACGAGCTCATAATCTAACCTAACGATCAAACTCCAAATTCCAAATGAAATGGATTCTGATAATAATTCAATAACTGCACTATATTTAGCAATATTGTTTGTTGTTTGACAGAGGCTTACCCCATGCATCGATACTAACTCGTCTGTGGGTGAGTAAATAACCCAAGCTGCGGAAGAGATGTTCCGTGTACTACGACAAGCGCCATCAGCAAAACCAATATACGTTTGAAAGGACGTCGACATATGCAATATCAAAAGTATCTAGCTAAGTGAGAATAATAGTAAGAGCACACTTAAGCTAGGCATATTTTTCTAATCTATAGCACACGAGCTAAAAAGTAACTAATATACAGAGAAGATCTCCACACAAAATCAAGCGTAATATCTCTTCATATAAAGTCCATTTCTGGGTTTACCTAAGTAGACCCCGTCAAAATCAATCAATTCATAGGCCCCTTTTGGAAGCTATCGCTTGACAATGTAAGGACCATGTCACATGGGTTCAAATTTCCCAACCCCTAGTTTATCGTTGGCTTGATCATAAATAAAAACTAGGTCTCCTTCTGAAAAATTACGAGGGGTAACACTTCTATCACACTGAGCTTTCATTCTTTTTGCATGAACCTCGGTAGCTAATGCAGCGGTGCGTTGATTCTCATCTAATAGAGCCAAGTATAAAAAACGTTTCTCCTCTTCAGAAGTGTCTTGTAGTAACTCTATGGCTAGTTGGAGTGATGGTGTCTCACATTCAATGGGTAATACCACTTCTAAACCATAACTAGTAAGGGGTAAAACCTGTCGATGTTTTTGCTGAGGTTCGATATGCCCAAAGTGCTGAAAAGAGCATGGTATGCCAATTCGACTTATGAATGCCAATGATTCGTTTGATGATGGTGACTAAAACTTTATTAATCGCTTCAACTAAACCATTGGCCTGCGGATAATATGGTGTAGAACTGTCATGGCCCAGGCATTAGGGGAATTTTGAGGTCTAAAATGGGCCTCCTAAGGAAATAATAAAATAATAGCTAAACCAATAAAATAATATTTATGAATTTGCAATTCACTTTTTGCACCACAATCCATGTAACCATAGTTAAATTCAATTTTAAAGTTGTACCAAAATAAAATAAATAAAAAAAATGTATTGATGTGACTATAAATAAGAATGAGATTTTCAAGAAAAATTCATTATCATTGAACAACTAATGCATTTTTCCTTTGTACTTAAATAAGTTAAAATAAAATATAAATATAAATTTATAAATTCTTAATTATATTATATGCTATTAATTAAAATTTTATTATTTAAATTGTATAATAACATGTAATTAATATACTATATAAAAATAATATAATATAATATAATAAATGTATATGGATATGTGTTGTTTCTTTCAAAAAATATGAAATGACAATAATATATTTTTATTCAAAAAGTGTGAAATGACATTTATTATGAGTACTTTACTTTGACTTTAAAAGTACTTAGAGCACTATCATGGTTAACCATGAGTTTTTATCCACCATTGAGAATGTGACAAGTAAGTACCTTTAACTCAAGAAATTCCACTTCAACCATTAGGGATGATGTTATTCCCTAAAATGTGATTGGTTCTCATAAAGTAAATTTTTATTGTACATTTTCCTTAGGAGGCCCATTTTAGACCTCAAAATTCCCCTAATGCCACGTTGGTCCGTTAACTCGGTCATCATGATATTTCGAAAATGACTCCCATGATCAGTCTTGGGGTACACCGAAACGAGCAATCACATGATTGAATACGAAAGTAGCTGCAGTTTTGCCATCTGCTAGAAATGTGGGCATCGCCTCGGCCCATTTGGTAAAATAATCTACTGCTAGAATAATATACCCATGCCCCTCGGTTGAGTGAGGGTTACATGTAATGAAATCAATTCCCCATTTTGCAAAAGGACCAACAACAATTATAGGGTGAAGAGGAGCAGGTGGTGCACGCATTTTTCGATTGAATATTTGACAATTATGACATTTTTGGACCGCGTAAATATAATCTTTAAACAAGGACAACCATAAATATCCTGCGCGCAATATCTTTTGGGCTGTGGCGTACCCAGACATATGACCGCCACATGCTCCAGAGTGACAGTCATTTAAAACCTTTTCAGCTTCGTCATGAGTTAGAAAACATCTAAAAACTGAGTCCGCACCATGACGGTATAGTGTGTCGCCAACAATATGATATTGTTGAGACTGGAAACGATTTTTTCATCGTTGCGACCGTGGAAGCTCAGGTCAAAAATATTGGGTTTGAAGACAAACGATAATATCTCCATACCAAGGATCAATGGTACTAATAAGAAACAAGGATTCGTCCGCGATTGGTTTTTCCGCCACAGTTTCTGTATCAGTACGTGGGAAATCACACATAAGTTCAAAAAATATCAACGATTTCTTTGATTTGGATTTTTCAAATTCCAAATCAAAATCCTGCAGGGTAACAATCCATTTAGAGTATTTGTTCCCTAGTAATTGTTTGGTCAAGAAGTACATCATAGGGTTACAATCAAAGATCACTGTCGTTTTGCGTAAAAGTATGTAGTGATGAAAACATTGGATAGTTTGTACAGCTACCAAGGCCAATTTCTCCACATGTGAATATTTGATCTCAGTCGGATGCAAATTTAGACTAAGATAGTAAATCACATGTTCACTCTGGAATTCATCTTCCTGAACTAAAACCATCCCTATGGTGGAATCGGAAGCGGCGAGCTACAAAAATTAATCTTGGTTGTAGTTGGGAGGATGCAGCAACGGTGCATGGGTCAATGCATTTTTCAAAGCATCAAAATATCTATCAACGACCTCGTCCAAAAATAAAGGAATATTATGTTTCAACAACCTAGTGAAACCTTTTGTTAACTCGGCGTAGTTAGTAATGAATATACATAAAAAGTTTGCTTTCCTTTGCAAAATTTGGAGTTGGCGAAGAGTAGGAGGAGGTAAATTGATGATTGCCTCAACCTTAGATGGGTCGACATGAATGCTTGCCTTTGAGACAATAAATCCCAATAATCGTCTGGATTCTATGCAGAAAACACATTTGTGAGGATTCAAACGAATCTTATAGTGCCTACATCGTATAAAGATGGCTCGTAAATGAGTAATATGATCTGCTCTGCATGAAGAATGAATAGGAAAATCATCGAGGTAGGGTTGCATAATGTGCTTAATGTCGTGAAATGCATAAGACACAGCCCTTTGAAAAGTGGCGCCAGCGTTCTTAAGGCCAAAAGGTAATTTTCAATAAGAAAAAGTCCCCCATGGACAAATGAAAGCTGTTTTAGGTTGATCTGCAGGGAGTATGTTGATTTGATTGTAGACGGAAAATCCATCCATGGACGAGAACATTTCACTTCCAGCACAGTCGTCAATAATTTGATCGATGTAAGGGGTTGGATAATTGTCTTTTGGACAAGCTTGATTTATATCCCTATAATCGATACATACTCTTATTGTTCCTTGTTTTTTATTGACCGAAACAATATTAGATACCCATTCCGTTAACAGGATCGGATAAATCAAACCCGCATGAAGTAATTTTTCAACTTCTGCTTTGATAGCGGAAACTTTTCTCAGATGAATCTGACGTAATTTCTGTATAACGGGTTTAGCATCCAGGTATGTCTTAATTTCATGAACAACAATTGACGGATCGATTCCTGGTATTTCTTCATATGACCAGGAAAAAATGTCACAAAATTCCTGAAATGGGGCTTTATATGCTTGAATTTCTTCAGGCGTACAAGAAGCACCTATGTGAATATTTTCAACAATTCCAGGTTTTACTGAAATGTCAAGTGGAACCGTCGTAGAAATATTTTCTAAATTCAATTCAGAATCGGAATGTGAGAGAGGATTTTGAGGTTCTCTGACGTAATTAGTGGTAAAAATAGAGGAAAAATCATTCTCAAAATGATCAAGATCAGGTAAAAACGAAGACCTATGATGAAGATCTTCCCATGGTAACTCATCTACCGACAAGAATTCACGAATATGTTCATCAGTATTGAATACTTGTTAAGCAGGATCCAGAATTGGTGTCAAAGCTAAACTCGATATTGAAAATGGCTCTTGGTTGATCACATTCACTGGATCATACTTGGTTGAACGAGTATCAGAAAATGACTGTACATGCTGATTTGCTAACTCAAAAGGACTCAAAGGCATTGGGCCGTTGAAAGAATCCAATTCTGATTCTGAAGGTACTATCCAAGGATCATCGAAGGAAATAGTACTTGATGTAATCATATTGATATTAGCAATAGGAGTTTGTACGTTGGGAAAAGGCAGGGAAAAAGTTCCTAGTAAAGCTGAATCTTTTATCAAACCTACTCCGACATCCTTATAAGGGATAGTCGATTTTCCGATATGTTGGATGCTATCAGTAGAGGCTAGGTCGGATGAATAATATGAGAGCTGATCTATCTTAACGATATTTCCTTTATGAGGAAACATGATGAAACGAAAGATCGATGATACAACAACAGTGATGGTGTAAGACCAACTGTGACCCAGGAGAAGGTTGTAATCCAGAGGGGCATCAACCACCTCCACATCTAGATTAACCATTTTTCCTTCGACCTCTATTGGTAGATATTGTAAAATACCATATGGCTGAAAACCTCTTCCATCAAAAGCTTTGAGAATAGTTGGTGATTGGTTAATAGTCGGAGAACCAAGTGATTTCCAACATATAAACGACATTATACAAATAGAAGCCCTTTCATCAACAACAGTACGAAAGATACGTTTGTTTTTGACTATTACTGGAATCTGAAAATCCATTTGATGGGGTAGGCGGGGTGTAAAATTCTCTAAATCGAAGATCATGAGGTTCGAATCCTGGAGATATACATCTCCTAATGCTAACAAAAGCAATTTTCTTTGGGCTGGGCATGATTGCAATACTTCCAAAGCCGACATTGCTGAAGGGGAAATTGCCAAATCTTCAACAATATTGTAATTCTGAGCAGCTCTCGCATGTGGATTGAAAGCTGTTTTACGAAGTACACCTTTTGCAGGCGGTTTAATCACCAAGTCAGGATTTTGTTTCTCGATTTGTAATGGATCAGAAGCTGAGGGAGATGTTGTCGATTCAGAATTGGATGTTTCTGTTTCTTTACTAGTATTTTTACTACCGTAATCTTGCGATAGCGTCGCAACCATCAAGATATGCTCAACTGTATTGGAGGAAGATCCAACCATGTTACTATCTTGAGTGGGAAAGGGATCCTTCAAGACAACAGGTATAGGTGAACCCTTAACGAATTTTGATACCTCGGCTCTATGCAGGCCCTCTTTTGTAAAATGATCCTGGTCACAGATGAGACAAGGATATCGAGGTTTGCGTTTTTCATCATTTGGTTCAGTTGTATCGTTTTTATCTTTTGAAGATTTTTTCTTTTTATTCCTACCTTTCTTCTTACCACCAGTTTTAGATTTGGTCATAGATGTCTCTACAACATGGATATCAACGGAAGTTTCTAGGGAAGAATCTCCTTTGGGTGAATCGGGTAAGGTGATAATAGGAGAAGTAGTCTTGGAAGACTTCTTCTTAATTTTACCAGTATTAACGGAACCAATTACGCCATCAGCGGCATGAGAGCCAGAAGGCGTTGCAGTTAACTGAACAGGTCTTGGTAAATCCAAGATTTTATCATACAGAGTACCTGACTGAGTATAGACAAGGTCAAGGTACTGAGCCTGAGCAATAACTTTCTCTTCCGTAACAATGTCTCCTTTGGCTACTTCTTCAGTAATTTTGGTCAATAACGATTTAATAAACCATTAAGCCAAAATTTGATCAGGAATAAAGACTTTCACTAAACGCCTTCTATGTCTCCATTCATGAATGTGATCAGATATGTACGTAGACATAGACTATTTTAATGAAGTTAGCAATTCTGTGCCATTTTCGTATCTGACAGGTAACTCGAAATGGGTTAAGAAAGTAGTATCTAGCGCATTAAAATTATTAAAAGAGCCGCGTGGTAACTCAATGTACCATTTGGTAGCTAGACCAATGAGAGTTCTCTGAAAAAGACATAATCGAATCGAATCATCGACTAGTGAATTGGATGCGCACTAGAGGTGATAATTCATAACGTGATTAGATGGGTCCTCTCCTAACTTCCCTTCAAATTTCAGAATATCACTGGGAAAATTGTTAGGCATCGACGACCAATATGGAAGATAAAAAATGGGATCGTTCGTAAGGCGCGACAAATTCGACAAATCTAAAGTTGCTATGAATGGTAACCGATGGCTAGGGTCTTGATAACCTTGAGTGATCAAACCAGTGCCAGGAGGAGGATAGCCGAGATATCCTAGAATCGGATGTGCATTTGGAATCGTGAAACCTCCTGGGTAACCAGGATTAACCGGACCATACTGGGGTTTTTGAGGTATTTGATAAGTATACCCAGGGTATGGCTGATACTGATATGCTGGATTTTGTGTAGCTTGACCAATTTGATACTGTCCCTAGTGCGCTTGATAAGTAAATTGTGGTTGACTAGATACAATTGTACTAGTACCAGCTTGTCCCGTAGGCATATGGACCGTAGTCTAAATTGTAGGTCCTGACTATGGTACAGAGGCTTGAGGAATTTGCACTGATGAAGGGATAGAAGAAACTGGAGCTAAAGATACTCCAGAGACAAGTGTTGTAGGTTGAACAGAAGTTGCAGTAGCTGCAGCAGTCTGAGGCGGAGTCTGATGTGTACTAGGCCCAAGCTACTGAACAAAACCAGGTGCAGGGATTTGAACAGTAGGCTGGATAGGCTGCTGGGTTGGACCAGAAACTAAAGGTTGTCCAGGTTGATTAGGTAACTGCACATTTGGTTGCATAGTCTGTTGAATTTGCGGTGGATTCCACATCATTTTCATTCCGAGGTATTGACCTGTATAAGGTTGTGAATATGAAGGAACATAGCTTGGTTAAACGTAGGGTTGATAATTAAGTGGTAAATTTCCAGCTCCTTGTAAAAATTATTGACTCGAAGGTGGTTGGAAACCTTGAGTTGGGTACTGACCTTGAGGTTGATAAATTTGAGGCATGTACTGAATCTAAAGTTGATAAGGACCCTGAGGAATATACTAAGTCTGGGGTTGACCTTAGGGTATGTACTGTCCTTGAGGTTGATAACCTTGAGGTATGTACTGTCCTTGAGGTTGTTCTCCAGGTAAATAATATTGTCCTATAGTTTGTCCTGGTAAAAAATTACCTTGAGGTTGCCTCCCAGGCGGTAACTGACTACCTTGAGGTTTCCCCCTAGGTAGTAATTGACTACCTTGAGGTTGCCCCTCAGGCGGTAACTGACTACCTTGAGGTTGCCCCCCAGGCGGTAACTGACTACCTTGAGGTTGAGGATTTGGAATATTACCAAACATCATAAAAATTTGCTCTGCGTTCAACGTTTCAATTTTAGTTCCATTTGTACCAGTTGATAACACTTGTTTAGTTGGTCGAGGAGTTGCTCCTGAGAAAGTACCAGAGAGTGACTGGCACCCCGAAGGAACAGAAGGATCACCGTATAAAAATGTTTCCAGTGATTGGGAAAACATAGATGACTCACCTGACATAATTGATGAAGGATAATAACCTATTGGTGTAGGATGAAAAGGAATTCAGGGTCGTGAAAAAATAAGACCCGGGTTTTCTAAAAAATCTATCAATGATAAATACCAAGCGTCACTTCTAAAAGGACTATAGAATATAGATTCACGCTCCCTAAGATTCAAAGTCTGTTGGGTTTCGGGAAGAGTTACTTCTTCGTCTAGACCGACAAGTTCTTCAATGGAAATGAGGTCAGAAGGAAGATTTTCAGTAATGATATGTCTTACCCTATGTGAACTAGGATCACTAGAAGTTGGATTAACAAATCCTGAAGATGGTTCCAAAACAGCAGGTTCAATGTCAGGTTCAGAAATTTCAGGTTCTTCAGTGAATTCACTGGAAGGAAAATACTACCAGTAAGCTTGGAAACTGAAATCGGCTCTTGAATATGCTCTGTTGTTTGTAATTGATAATAAGGATGAACAACTATAGATGACTCTCCTGCTTCTGTTGATCTAATTTTACTGTCAGTAGGCGATACTAGAGCTCGAAGCCCTTCAAGTTGGCTTGGTGTATACTCAGGGGGATTCCCCTGAAGTCTACACGATTGTCTTAGTAATTTAGCCATGATTAAAAATTATTAATCGCACGCAATCAAATGAAAATTTCAATAAAAAATCCTAGAGTCACTAAGGAAACAAACAAATGAATCACACGCCTGAAAATCTAGGAGATCAAACCACACACAAACAATAACTTCCCACACTAAAAACACTAGTTGGTGATGAAATCCAACATCGTACTATTTAATGTAGAAAGGGCGGTTGGAACAATTACCACGACAACCTGCTTAATGAAACAGACTGGTGCAAGTTTCTCCACTTAAACCATCTCGAGTGAAGATAACCCTCTGGAGAGTCCAAGTGAGTCTAGTCGATGTCTGCTCCAGGTACAGTGGGATCTTCCCTCCACCATCACCTTAGGAAAAAACCGTAAGATTATGGTCACTGTGGTTACCAACAAGAACTAATATACCTGGGGGAACAGTCTACGTTCCGACATACGCGCAAGGGCAGAGTAACAAAGCTCAATCCCCTTGAAGGCTCCTTGACATAATCCAAGGTATACCTACAAGTGACCCCAGGCTCCTCGACAATGGTCTATCCGAGGTTTACCGTTGTTAATACGTGCATATCTTCTATCGTTCCCAATGAGATAGAATTGATTATCCCACTGGTTCCGATATGAACTCGTTCTTGACTTCTTTAGGAGGAGCTTCCCAGAGCCTACAAACAATTATTGGATTTTTTCCTACCGCAAGATCAACTACTTGTTTGTTTTAACTGTCTTGGAGAGTTAATTACTCCCTACTCCAAGACACTAGCCTAAGCTATATTGGTGAAAAGAGCCTTAGAAATATAAAAGTTACTAGATTAATTTTCATTTAAGCATTGATTTTAAAAGGCTATTTCTTAAGACAATAGGTGCGAAAGTGAAACTGATGATATGTAGTGACCCGACTCAAAACATACTAAAAATGCATCTATTATGAGAAATAATTCGTTTTCTTTCAATGAATTCTAGCTAAAGGAAGAGTTGAGAAATGCAATCTTTTAAAAAATAAATCTTTCCTTCAAACAAGAATAAATGAAAAGAAATATAATTTCATTGAGAACTCAAAATGATCTATGCTCAATAAGAAATCCCTTTTATTCAAGATCGAAACTGCAAACCAAGTTTTTCTTCAAAAGACACTATAATTTCTAGAAAAGCACTCAAAGCTAGAAACATTAATATTGAAATCTAAAAATTCTAAGACTAAATCTGAATTAAAACTGTTAGTATGAATCTTTTGTCGAAGTGTACGAGAAAAAACCACTTTAGCTACGCATAACTTATAGCCCTAACATCAAATATGGCTGCCAATATCTTCAGATCTGCAGTTGGTTGATCAAGACAAATGATGCAAAAATCCAGATCTATGAATAAAGAGACATTAAGAAGTAAAAATAAGGTTTTGCTCCATACATCCAATAGACAAGACAAGAACAATATTTTTGAAAAAAAATTTGTATTAAGGGCACCTGGGAGGAAAACGAGAAGGTGTTTCCAATTCTCCTCAATGGGATGGGTTCTTGGAAGTCCTCAACACTTTAGATCTAGTATTTCTCTCTCTTGTTGGTGTAGAAAACCCAGACAAAGATAGAACTCAAAGGGAGCTCACACAACAAATAATGGAAAATTTGACAATGATAATGGCTCAAAGTCAGACCAAGAGTATAGATCCAGAGTGATCTAATAGGCAACAAAAGGTGAAGAATGGTAGGAGAAACCTTCCTATTTATAACAAAATATTGGGTCATTCTAGATCTTGGTGCATGATTAAAATAACATTAACCAAATCTAGATCCACCTTTTATGGAATATTTTATTATATTTGTTGGAGGGAAAAGTATTTGACTTGGGTCAAATCCCTTTATTTGTGAATAATAAATAAATAAATGATTTATTTATCATTTTAAGGAAGTGGTTGAAAGATAATCAAATAAATAATGATTTATTTAATTATTTATGGGTGATTTAGTCATATTTAACAAGGAATATTATTTAAATAGTTATTCCTAGAAAATAATAAGATAAATAAGGATTTATCTAATTAATTTCTTTGTTTTAGGTTAAACATGGCCAGGAATAATAATTAAATTATTGTTTAATTTATTATTCCATGAGGGAAATCAAACAAATATAGATTTGTTTAATATTTCCCTTTGGGGTTTCCTGTTTAGACCATAAACAACCTAATAATGTGTTTTATTAAGTTATTTTACATAGTGAAAGCAATTGTACTTAGGGTAAAATTGGTCTTACATGGTGTACTTGGGTCCATCTAATGGTAGTAGGTTAGATGACCAAAAAATGGTGTAACAGATTGCCCCCCAGCGTGCGAGCGTTAGGAGAAAATCGTATGACCAAAGTACGTTGTAAGAACTCAATCACCAAACATCAAAAGGGAAGTCAGAGAGAGAAATGTAAGGTAGACTAATGTGCTGAAGAACTAGACCCTGAGGAGACGAGACTTACAGGTGCAAAAAGTCTCTTTTTATGAGAGGGTACCTGTGCTAAAGGCGGCGGGGGAGGCATACTTATGCCCGCCGAGACGAAGTACAAAAAATAGTGTGTCCAGTAAACAAGGGACCGAACCATAAAGTATGACCAGCATAAACATGAGCCAGATAAAAATACAATGAGGGATCCCACATACATGCTGTGCCTGGGATAACAGTAAGGAATTATACAATAATATCGGAGTACATGAGATACAAATACAACCCAAATTCCCCCTATAAGCGGGGAAGTGCTCACAAAATCTGACTGATACATGCAAATCAAAGAGGCGCTGCAAGCGGCTAAGGCCGACATCATCAAATATATGGAGCTGCATCGAAGGCTGCAATGAAGAGGTCATCCGGGCGTGTGGGGGGCTACCTGCAGGGCCGCCCCCTCATGAGGGTTGAGACATCTCACACACACCTGGGAATCACCAAAAGCTTCTGCTGCATCACTGAACCATCAAGCAGACGGATCTCGATCATGCTGAAAGGAGCTGGAGTGGAGAAATAATCAAGTCAAAGGGTAATGAGAGATCCCTTTGCCTGATCGGAGGCACCGAACAAGAGTGGAAGCTAGAACCAAGGTACACTTCCCTCTAGACCTGTCTTCTGGAATGAAGGAGCTGATGTCGACAGAAGGAGGTCCACCATAGGTGAGGTAATGAGAGATCCTCAACTAAGGCACGAGAGAAAATAGTAGAGCGACAGACAGACTAATACAAATGATGATGATGGAATGGAGGGGACTGAGTAGCGAATGGACGAATTCCCTTGCTAGAGCATAAAGGGCATGAATGGCATGTCAGCGACTGACACAATATCATAAGGGATAAGGGGCACTAGGACTGAAGGCCATAATGTGCGACACAAGAGAGAGACCAAGCAATGAAGGATGGAGGACTATAGCGGGGTACAAAGGGACTCGGGATAGACTCCATGAATGTGATGATGACTCAACTTGGATGCTTTAAACAAGGGAAACTCGATGGTGCTGCCACACAGTAAAGGTCCCATGGGGGACCATGAAAACATGAGTACAAGATGGTATCTCATGACAAAAATCAACACGAACAAGGACAAGTATGGAGGCAGAGTGGTGCCCCAAGTACAAGTGTTGTAAGTGAGGAGATTCGATTTTGAGGAGAGGTGAAGTGATCCTTCTTGGACAAAGTATGTCCTGGAAAAGTATCAAAGGATGAAAACAAAAATATGCTGGCTATCTAAAAGAAAATAAAACATGCATTTCAGGAGGGAAATGCTAAGGGTAATATTTCTTAAGATAGAGTGCATTGCGAGGATTAGGAAGGGGATTGCCTTCGAAGTCCTCTAAGAGGTATGCCCCCTTACCAAGATCCTTACTGATGATGTAAGGGCCTAGCCATAATGAGTTGAACTTCCCGTGACCAAGGTCGTCATGGGCCTGTTCATATACTAGAACAAGGTCACCTTTGTGAAAAGTACGAGGGTGGACTTTTCGGTCATACTGAGCTTTGGTGCGTTTCTTAGCTGGTTCAATGGTTTGCAATGCAACACGACGGTCTTCGGAGGCGCGCTTAAGCACGATAAGTCGTTTTTTTAGAGGTTGGGTATCAGGGAGAAGTTCAACGGCCAGATGAAGGGAAGGGATTTCACACTCGATCGGTAAGACTGCCTCCTCTCCAAAAACAAGGTGGAAAGGAGTAAACCCGGTGGCGATTTTTTACAGAAGTTCGATAAGCCCACAAATTAGAAAGAGCATAAGAGCATGGTCTTGAGGATTTTGTTGACTGCTTCAACTTGGCCATTACCTTGGGGGTAATAGGAGGAGGAATATTGGTGCTCAAAACCCAACAGTGAGGATAGCTCACGCCATATCTCATCTTCAAAATGTCGGTCGTGGTCAGAGACCAGTTGTTTCGGAACCCCGAATCGAGAGATAACGTGGTTAAAGAAAAAGAGGGTTGCGGTAGCTGCCGTATTGTTAAATGTTGGCATAGCCTCGACCCATTTTGTGAAATAGTCAACCGCCACGATGATATATTTATGGTTACCAGCGGATGGCGGTCGACACTCCATAAAGTCGATGGCCCATTTACAAAAGGGACCAGTTGTGACGACAGGATGGAGGGGAGCTGGGGGAGCACGCGCCTTAGGGGTGAAATGTTGGCAATTGGAACAGTGTTTGACTGCCTCAATGCAATCACTGAAGAGGGAAGGCCAAAAATACCCAGCACGCATGAATTTCTGGTCAGTAGCAAGACCGGAAAGGTGTCCACCGCAAGCGCCGCTATGGCAGGCATTGAGGACCTGTTCAGCTTCAGTGTGTGTGAGACAACGACGAAGGACAGTGTCTATACCGTGACGATATAGGTCATCACCGATAAGAAGGTAGTGAGGAGCGTCACGATCAAGGTGAAGGGAAAAATTTTGGGTTCGCAAGTAAGTGAGGATATCGCCGTACCAAGGATCGTCCGAAGTAATGGCGAATAAGTGATCATTAGGAAAATCATCATTAACTGGGGGATCCTGTGTTCCAGTAGGTAATTCAGAAATGAGTTCAGCGAGGGCTAAAATTTTCTTACTTTTTGGTGTGACAAATTCGAGGTCGAATTCTTGAAGGATGACGACCCAACGGGCGTACTTCCCAGTGAGGATGCGGCGACTCAATAGGAAAGCCATGGGGTTGGAATTAGTCACAACCTTGGTGGAATGCATGAGGATGTAATGACGAAGTTTTTGGACCCAGAACTTGACAACCAGCGCTAATTTTTCTTCATGTGAGTAGGAAACAGGAAGCCCTACGAGGTTCTTGCTGACGTAATAGATCACATGCTCGATACCGTTGTCATCTTCCTGAATAAGAACTCCAGCGACCGAATAGGTGGAAGAGGAGATGTACAGGATGAAGTCCCTATCAAAGTCGGGAGGGTGGATCAAGGGAGCGGATGTGAGAGCCTGCTTGAGGGCATCAAAAGACTCATGAGCATAGGTATCCCATACAAATGAGATGTTATATCTGAGGAGTCTAAGGAACCCGTGTGCGGTGGTGGCATAGTCAGGGACGAACCGACGAAGAAAATTAGCTTTGCCTTGGAGACTCTGTAGCTGGCGTAAGGTACGCGGAATGGGAAGTTCAAGAATGGCTTGAACTTTCAAAGGGTCAAGAGTGATACCATCCTTAGACACTATGAAGTCTAGGAGATGACCGGCGGGAACGCAGAAGACACATTTCAACGGGTTAAGGCGGATATTATACTTGTGACATCGGAGGAAGACGGTACGTAGATCGTGGAGGTGCTGCGCCCGATGCTTAGAACGCGCAGTGAGGTCATCTAAATAAGCAAGGATAATATGAGCTAAGTCGTGGAAACAATAAGACATGGCCCGTTGAAAAGTGGTGCCAGCGTTTTTAAGGCTGAAAGGCATGACCCGGTAAGCGAAAGTTCCCCATGGACTGATGAAGGTGGTTTTAAGTTGATCGACAGGACGGATAACGATTTGGTTGTATCCGGAGAAACCATGCATAAAGGATAGAACCTCATGCCCCGCACACTCGTCAATGATTTGGTTAATAAATGGTGTGGGGAAGTTGTCTTTGGGAAAAGCTTTGTTCAAGTCACGAAAGTCTGTGCAGACACGGATGGTGCCTTGTTTCTGGAGGACAGGAACGGGGTTGGACACCCAAGTGGTGTATTCAATGGGATATATGAAACCAGCCTGCTTGATCTTATCGATTTCGGCTTTGATAGCATCACGTCTAAAAGGATTAATGGGTCTCAATTTTTGACGGACTGGGTTGGCATCGGGCCATGTGTCGATATGATGTTCGACGATGGCGGGATCGAGTCCGGGAATTTCGGAGTAGGACCAGGCAAAAATATCACGGAAATTTTTGAAAAGCTTAGTGTAAGCTTCAATTTCTTCCGGGGTGCATTGGGTGCCCAAGGTGATATATTCTTTGATTCCCGGTTTGACCGAAATGTCAATTTTAATGGTAGGAGAGATATTGGCCATGTTTCCTTCTTCAAAAGCATCAGGTGCAGGGATGGGATTTTTTAACCAATCAACTACATTGGGAATGAAGTCTTTAGTTTCCACAACATATTGGTCATGGGACTGCTATGGGAGGAAGTATGCGCAATGGTGCATATCATCCCATGGAAAGTCAGGGTTGGTCATGGCTTCCATAATGTCTTCATCGGACTGGAAGATGGGATCACCTGATGATGTAGCAATACCAGACTGGTCATCTTGTGGAGAAGGGCTCACATGTGCAACTTCAGCAGATCCAAGGTATACTGAGGTGGAGCCGAGAGTGTCCGCAGGTAGGAGGTTAGGCGAATCATCTCTCAAAGATGAAGATAGGTAAAAAATGGTGGTCGAAGACTCTGTCGTTTCGACATCGGGAGGAGGAATGTGAATGGGAGTAGGAAGATCTTCTGGTCCGACCGAAGTAGAACTCACAAACAAGTGAGAAGGTATCTTGTCATGCGTAGCCTTGAATTGGCGGTACGTGTCTAAGGAGGAACGATATTCGTCAAGGCAGGGATAGAGGTGGGTGTAATGGCCATGGAAATTGCACAAAGCACAAGGGTGATTTGTGTGCAAGGTTTTGAGTTTTGGGATAGAATCCGGGATAGTGACGTAAACTGCAGGGATATCAGATTCCGGAAACGTCTCGTTGACCATGGTCTTGAGATGCGAAAATTCATGACACGTATGGGTGGTGTGACCGACGATATCGCACAAAGCGCACTAGACGGCGTGTTTTGGCGGTTGAGGAGGGGTATGGTTGGTCGGGGCGGCTTGGTCCTGATTGGCTTTTGTGTGAGCTTTGCCCCCTTTTCCCGATACCGTCGCAACTGGAGATGGCGCTAGCTGAGGCACCGTGGTAGCGGGAGAAGTGGTGGGGACCAGTTGGACCAGAGTCAAAGCAAGGTAGGGTAGTGGCTGGAGGGTCAAGGTACCATACGGGGATACCCAGGGTCAGGTTGGGGAGAGAGAGGGTGGCCATGACAGGGACCGTATATACTCCGGGAGGGGGAGCTAGGAAAGGTATCTGACCAGCAGGATAATGACCAGGAGGGACGGCTCCTCGATGGTTTAGGCCTGGGGGAACCGGCCCAGGAGGATAAAGGGGTTCAAGGATACCAGCTGTAGGAGAAGGGCCAGAAGGAGGAGGTTTGGCTGGTTGAGATGAATGGCTAGGGGCGGGTTGCGGTGGGCGAGGTTGAGTCTGAGGTTGCTGACTAGCCGAAGCGGGTCGCTTAAGGGCAGCCCGAGATGATTACATCATGCAAACATTCGATAAGCTGGGATCAGAGATAGGAGGAGGAGGGAGACCAGGGAAAGTTCCATGCAAAGAGGAGTCTTTGTAGACGCCGGGAGAGACACTGGTCAAGGAATCGACGGTTTGCTTATTGGCTACAGAAGAGATGGTTGTCTCAGGGGAGGTTTGAGACTTTGGCTCATGATAAGTCAACTGGTCGATGGTGACTATCTTTCCATTATGAGGAAAAGACATCTTGTGAAAAACAGCGGATGGGACAGCATACATGGCATAGGTGTAGCTTCGCCCCAAGAGAATGTTGTAATCTAGAGGGGCGTCGATGACTTCGACGTCGACGCAAAAAGTCTTGCCCACAAGAGTGATAGGACAATTACAGAAGAGGCCAATGGGCTGGGAGGCGTGGCCATCCCACGCTCGAAGGGTGATCGTGGAAGGGGCCAACTCAAGAGATCCGAGTTGCTTCCAAACGGAAGCAGTCATCACACAAGTGGATGCCCCCTCATCAATTATACACCAAGAAACGTTACCGTTCTGGATTTTGACTAGGATTTGGAAGGCTACGGAAGCAGGAAGAGGAGGATGTTCTGATTGATGGGTGTCGAAAAAAATCATTTCGTCATCAGCAGGATCTATAGCGCCCATGACAGATAGCAGAGCCTTCTTTTGGGAAGGGCACGGCTGGAGGAGTTCCAATATGGAAATGGCAGCAGGAGACTGTGCCAAATCATCTACTATGCTATACGAATGAGCAGCTCGACCAGAAGCAGCATTTCGGTGTAATGGTCCCTTAGGAATCTTGGTATGAACCTCAACTTTGGGTTGAGGGATATGTAAGGGACCATTGGATGTCGAAAGAGGCTCAGTAGAACCTGAAGAAGGGGACTCAGAGACAGACTGAGCTGGAGGCTTGAGGTACTGACAAGACCGAGTTTGAAGGTTAAGGTCGACGGTTGGAGATGGATCAGAGTTCATCATGAGGATCTGGTAATCGGAGGAACCAGAAGGGGAAGGTTGAGTGGCTACCTGTCCGTTAGGTGGTTGGGCGGCCACGAATCCTTGCTGGGGGAAAGGATCGGTAAACACAGCCGGTTGAGTAGTGGTCACATTAGGGGGAGCATGAGGGGAGGCATGTTGTCCTCGCAATGTGGCTTGAGACTCCCACATCTGCCGCATCTGTGGTAAAAGGGGACAATCGTGAGTGTAATGACCGTAAACACCGCAACACGAACAAGGCTTATTTGTGTGAGTAAGCCTGTCCGGCTTGGACTGAGTGCCCTGTTGCTGGTTAGCAGTGTTAGGGTCAATACTTTGAGGATTGGGTCCACGAGTACCAGGGGCAGGTTGAATTTGATTGCCTTTCCGCCTTCTTTGAGAGGAAGGGGGATTAGTCGCGCCCTGCTGTGCAAATACTTGCCCTGGAGGGGGCTGTAGGTGCTGTTGTTGGGGTTGAGAAGGCAAGGGAGGTGGAAGTGCAAATGATGGAGGAGCTGGAACACCAGGCTGCGGATAAGGATAATGGTTAGGTTTGGAAAAATTGAGGTAAGCAAGAGGTTAGGCGAAAGGATGAGGCATGCCATATCTTGGATACATGCTACCTGGAGGGGGAAAAGTGCTAGAGGTGCTGGCCCCTCCCGGAGGGAGACCATAGCCCATAGGAGGTTGAGCATACGGATGAGAAAGGGCTCCAAAGATACCGTCGGCGGAATGAGATGCCCCCGGGGCGTTAGCGCCACCAGGCCTGGGGAGGTCAGGAAGGACGGTATAAACATAACCAGACTGAGCGTAGATCAAGTCATATTTCAAGGCTATTTGGAGGGCGGCTTCTTTTGTTTGAGGGAAATGGGAGGCAACATATTTGTCAGTGGGAGGTAAGAGAGTGTGAAGGAACCATTCCATATAAACCCGATCGTCGAAGGTGGGAGCGCGACATAAGCTCTGTCTTCTCTGCCATTCCTGGACATGAGTGGAAAGGCAAGTCAAAGAGGATTCACGGAAAGAAGTCAAAAGCTCTGTACCAGTGTCGTATCGGAGAGGGAGCTGGAAATAAGATAAAAAGGCTTGGGAAATGGTCGCAAAGGTGGTATGGGAAGAGGTGGCCTGATCAACATACCATTTAGAAGCTTCACCCGTAAGCGTGCGTTGGAACAACCGAAGACGGATGGAATCATCGGTAATGGAATTGGAGGAACACCACATGTGGAAAGAGCGGACATGGTTGGTTGGATCTTCTCCAGTAAGGCCTTTGAACTTGGGGATGTCGGAGGGGAGCTTGGTTGGCATAGCAGGCCAACCAACATCGTGGCGGATAGGGTCATTGATCAACTGATTGAAATCGGGGAGGCTGAGGCCTGCCATGTAAGGGAGCAAGGGTGCAGCCGAGGTAGTACCTGTGGCGGTTCCGCTAGTAGCAGTCCCGGAATTAGGGCCGGGATTACCGCTAGCGTTAGGCCCTGGACCAGACATAGTGAAGGTGACAGGGAGAGAACCAGAAGTAAAAGGAGAACCCAATGAATCAGAAGAGGATTTGGAGTGCGGACTCGAAGGAGGACTAACTCGACGACGACGAGAAGGAGTAGGTCGACCGACTGGAAACTGAGGGTGAAGGCCAAGAAGTCTCTGGGATGTGCGCCTTGGGGGCGCAATGATGACAACACAAACATGGCACAAGGGGAAGGAGAACGACCAACAAAGGCAGAGAGGTGCAGAATCAAGTGATTACAGTGTCAAAATAAGGGCATAAAAGGTGCAATGTCAATTGATTTTACAATGTTTTAAAGTCTTTGCCTGGCGGTGTTAACCAGGCTCTTCTTCGCTTAGGGTGAGTGTGTGGCGTGTGTTAATTTTAATTTTTAAACCTAGATGTTTTGAGAGTAAAAGAAAAAGTGTGCTGCGTAACTGAAAATAAATCTGCAGAGAACAGTATATAATGCTGAAATAACAGAAAATTAACAGCTAACAATGCATCGATCTAACCCAAGAAGGCAGGTGTCTCAAAAATAGTCCAAAAGAGGGAAAAAATCTTGTCCAAACACACTAAAAGGAGGCCAATAGATCTAAGGTCGGGAGGGACAGGGATCTAAAGGAGAAAACTGCTGAAAAGAGGTGCAGAACACAGCTAAGAGGCAGAGGAAAGGTGGCTGTAAAAAAAAAGGAAATCAGCAAAAAGAAGAAGGGACAAGGAGGAGGCCCTGAAGGTAGATCCAAAAAAAACTTCAGGAGGTGATTTGATAGGGAGAAGAGCTGATTAAAAGGGACCTGAAAAGGAGGTATCAGATCTGAAAAAGGGAAGGCTGAAACTCTGAAAAATCAGACACCTGAAACAACTAAAAATATTCCACCAAAAGTGGAGGGTACTAAAGCCCTAGGGGGCTATGTTACCACTTAGATGAGCAAAAAAGATAAGAAATAGGTCTAAACGGGCTGAGACAGAGGCTGGAAAACCCGAACAGAAGCTTCAGAAAAACCCAGAAAAATTGCAGAAAAATAGTAGAAAAACTGGCAGGTCGCAGGTTTTGACTTGCTTTTTGTGCAGATCGAAGATAATGGGCTGAAAAGTGCGACCTGAAGCTCAGGTCGCAGTTTCTGGGCTAAAAAGTGCGACCTGAAGCTCCGGGTGTCCCGGCGACAGATTTTCGAAAAGTTGCCGTCTCAGTTGCGGCTGATGTCTGTCACCTGCACAATAGGGCCAGAAACACGCGGAAGTTAGAAATTTTAATGTTTACGGTTTTGTAGGTGAAAAATAACATAAAAATAGGAAAAAAAAAGTTTAAAAGAAACCCTAGGGTCAGAAGTAGCTGGATATGCAGGAATATGAAAAACGACAGCAGTCGTAATTGAAAACCTGTGTGGAGTGACCAGTTGTTAGTATGAATCTTTTGTCGAAGTGTACGAGAAAAGACCACTTTAGCTATGCATAACTTATATCCCTAACATCAAATATGGCTACCAATATCTTCAGATCTGCAGTTAGTTGATCAAGACAATTGCTGCAAAAATCCAGATCTATGCATAAAGAGACATTAAGCAGTAAAAATAAGGTTTTGCTCCATACATCCAATAGACAAGACAAGAACAATATTTTTGAAAGAATTTTTGTATTAAGGGAACCTGGGAGGAAAACGAGAAGGTGTTTCCAATTCTCCTCAATGGGATGGGTTCTTGGAAGCCCTCAGCACTTCAGATCTAGTATTTCTCTCTCTTGTTGGTGTAGAAAACCCAGACAAAGATAGAACTCAAAGGGAGCTCACACAGCAAATAATGGAAAATTTGACAATGATAATGACTCAAAGTCAGACCAAGAGTATAGATCCAGGGTGATCTAATAGGCAAAAAAAGGTGAAGAATGGTAGGAGAAACCCTCCTATTTATAACAAAATATTGGGTCGCTCTAGATCTTGGTGCATGATTAAAATAACATTAACCAAATCTAGATCCACCTTTTATAGAATATTTTATTATATTTGTCGGAGGGAAAAAGTATTTGACTTGGGTCAAATCCCTTTATTTTTAAATAATAAATAAATAAATGATTTATTTATCATTTTAAGGAAGTGGTTGAAAGATAATCAAATAAATAATGATTTATTTAATTATTTATGGGTGATTTAGTCATATTAAACAAGGAATATTATTTAAATAAGATTTAAATAGTTATTCCTAGAAAATAATAAGATAAATAAGGATTTATCTAATTAATTTCTTTGTTTTGGGTTAAACATGACCAGGAATAATAATTAAATTATTGTTTAATTTATTATTCCATGAGGGAAATCAAACAAATATAGATTTTTTTAATATTTCCCTTTGGGGTTTCCTGTTTAGACCATAAACAACCTAATAAATGTGTTTTATTAAGTTATTTTACATAGTGAAAGCAATTGTACTTAGGGTAAAATTGGTCTTACATGGTGTACTTGGGTCCATCTAATGGTAGTAGGTTAGATGACCAAAAAATGGTGTAACAAAAACTTCAAATATTTTAAGGGTGTCTTACTTATCTTGTAATCTAACTAAGAAATTCTTTTCTTGAATCAGAAATAACTCGAAAAAACATCCAATTTTCGTTTTTAAAGTGAAATTCCAAACTTATTAACAAAAGTTTTTAAAGAATTGCAAATGAGAAAAATGGGATCTAAATCTCATAAAACAATTTCTGCTATGATGTCAGACTCAACAAGAAAACAAGGGAATACCAGTGATCTAAAGGCATACCAAGGTTTCTAATCTTTGAGCGGATGTAAGACAAAGAAAAAATCATTATAACATGCAATTCTTTCAGGAAATCATTCGAAACTAAAAATGCTGAAATAAAATCTTAACCAAGGCTTTCTGAAAGATGACACAAGTTTGGGTATTCACTGAGAATCTAATGAACTAATCTAGAAAAGAGGCTTTTAATATTTTTCAAAAATATTCACAGGGTCCGCAGGATTCAGTGCAAACCAGTGCGGCCCTACACTGTGGGTACAGGAAAAGTGTGGATCTGCCCGCACTATTTCTAAAATAAAAGAGTGGACACAAGAAAACTAGAGAAAAAAAAAAAAAATTCTCAAACATTTCTCAGGGATTCTGCAGGGATAAACTACCCAAGCTAGTATCAATCAAATAAAATCAAGAAACATAAATTCATAAATAAAAAGTAAAGAAATCAAAGCTCAAAATCCTCCCCAGTGGAGTCGCCATTTTTTTGGATAGATAAGTCGTTCTTGCAGACAAGACAGACCTCCCAAGTGTCCTATGGATAGCTAGCAACAAACGGACAATTAAATCTATCTTTCTCTAGATATATCACGATTCATAATTAAATGCTATAAAGGCTTAACGATCCTACCTTTGATCCAACGCTTGTTTGTAGTAGTAATCCTTTAGTCACCTGAAAGATTTGCCTTCGAATATCTGCAATCATAAACAAGCAAACATCAAATAGCACTTGCATAGCATATATTTATAAATCATATCTATTATGGTGATCAAGGAATCCATAAAATAAACCAATCAATTGACAGTTTATTGAGAAAAACAAATTTATTTGTATTAACTTAAATAAGGAAGAGCCTTACAACCGTGTCCGCCTTGATGTCATACAGGCCTTCCTGGGGTCCGGAACAGGCGTTTCCTTTACTCTGACCAGCCTTGCACTCTTCTAATTGAGATACATACAGGTATGTAATATTTCCCACATGAAATATCAGTTAAAAGGGTCTAAATTTCAACAGCACTTCACCTCCAACAATACTAAAACTTCAACTCATCAATTGTAACCCTTTGAGGTTGCCCTATGCCTCTTTTTATAGTGAAAGAGAGGAAGTTACAGCTCCATACAAGAAGGGATATAATCCTCCTTCAAAGGGATTAGCTCCTTACATCAAAGGGTTAGCTCCTTAATGGATGGGATACATGAACCTGAAAAGAGCGGACTTTCCACCGCAGGAATGTTTCTAAAAGCTTTCAAAAATAACTCAAACTGAGCTTTTAGATTTTACTTGCACATTTTTAATCTTTTACAGGGGTCCGCACCCTTAATGAATAAACAATGCGTTTGGCTCCGCAGGATTTATAGCCAAAAGGTGCGGCACCGCAGGCAAAACTAAGAGAAAGTGCGGTACCAGAGTTTTTAGGCCTTTTATGAGCTTTTCTCTTAATTTCAAGGCTTGAATTTTAGGAACTTTGATATTGTAGACTTCTAAGGGAGACTTAAAATGTCATGGTGACAAATTTCAGTGTAACAATACCATGCGACAGGTGCAAAGGTTTCTTGATAATCAATCCCCTCGATCTGTGAGAAGCCCCAGGCAACAAATCTTGCCTTATACTTATCGACGCTCCCATCAGAAACTTGCTTTACCTTGTAGATCCATTTCAAATCTACCACTAATTTACCCACTGGCCTTGGAACAATCTCCCAAGAACTGTTTTTGACAATAGAGTCATACTCCTCCACCATGACATCTACCCATGTGGGCTCCTACGCTGCTTCTTCAAAAGAAGTTGGATCTGTCACGATACACTTGCTCATAAGAGCCATGTATCCAGGAGATCGGTCAGGTGACTGTCTATGTTTGCGCTGTGATGTAGGGACTCCTACATTCTCTGCCACATCAAGCTTCAGTCTCTCAGCTTCTGTGGTACGCTTTCTACCAGATGTGATGTTTTGTTCTGCATGAGTGGACTCCTCCACTCCATGAATCTCCTCCTGTGGCTGATCCACATCTAGAGGGTCATCTTTGGGAACAAGAAGTTCCTCCTCTGCATGCAAGTGTAGCTCCCTCTCAAGTGACAAATTCATGGCTTTCACCTCATTGAATTTTATATCCTATCGCACCACAGTCATTCGACTATTTGGCAAATACAAATGATAATTATGGGGTGTTTATGTGTACCCCACAAATATCCCAACTTCTGCAGTCGGCTCCAGCTTCTTCCTGGTGTCCTTTGTCACATGAATGTAAACAGATGAGCCAAAAAACTTCAAATGAGAAATATCAGGCTTCTTACCAGTAAAATCTTCTTCAAGTGTACTCATGCCAAGTACTCTATGAGGACAATGAGTTTTCACATAAACTGCAGTGTTGCATGCTTCCGCCCACAAGTGCATCGATAGGCCTTGGTCATGTAGCATAGCTCGTGCAACACCCACGATCGTTCTGTTATTCCTCTCCATGAGCCCATTCTGCTGTGGGTTATGAGGTGCTATGAGTTCTCTTCGAATTCCTTCTTTGCTACATAAGTATTTGAATTCGTTCGAGATATATTCACCACCATTATCGCTCCGTAGAGCCTTCACTTGCTTCCTCGACTCCTTCTCCACCAATGCTTTAAAATCACAGAACCTTGAGAATGTTTCGCTCTTCTTCTGTACGAATAAGATCCAACATATATAAGAATAGTCAACAAAAAATATAACATAATACCTGTGTTTTGTTTTTGAAGCAACCGAGAAAGGTCCACACACGTCTGTGTGAATTCTCTCCATGATCACCGAAACACGGTTCTCCTTCTCATGGAAGGTGGTCTTCACAAATTTACCCATAGTACATCCCTTGCACTGATCTGACTACGCAAGAGTTCCCTTGGGAAGTCCAGTAGAAATCTGCTGCAAAATCTTCAAGGTGCCATGGTGAAGATGGCCCAATATCGTGTGCCATAATTTTCCCTCATCCCAGCTCACCACTTCTTCTGCTTTTCCCATCATTGCAGCACAACCATCTACCTCCAGCTTGTAGAGATTATTAACTTGAATCCCTATTCTCTTGGTTTGACCCGTTTTTTTATGTCGCAAGAAAGCTTTTCCCCCGCTGAAAACAATGTCATAACCTTTGTCTTCCAACATTGCGACCGAGACGAAGTTCTTCTTCAGACCTAGAACATGCATAAAATATTTCAACATAAATGGTCTACCTGACTCCCTCTCAAAGGCAATGGTTCCAATTCTGGTCACACTCTATCTACCATCGTCGCCCATCTCTATATGCATTTGGAGATCCTTCTCCTCCAAGTCACTAAACAACTCCTTGTCTCGCGTCATATGGAAAGATGCACCACTATCAAGATACCACACCGATCCCATTGATATTGAAACCAAGCATGCGATCAAGGAGAAATCAAGTTCAAATTGTGAGGCTAAGGCCTCTCCAGCTGCAGCTCCAACAAAATTCTTGTTCTTCTTTTTTTTGTGGGCAGTTAGTGGCGAGATTCCCATGTTCGTGACAGTGAAAACACTTTACTTTGGACAAATCCAGCTTCTTGCCTTTAGCCTTGGATTTTGGATGGGATTTTTTCCCCTTCCCTTTCCTTACTTTGGCAGCCAAAGTGCAATTTTATTCATCATCATTATTTTATGAAGAGCCATCCTTGGTACTTTGCCTTATCTCCTCCTGCACAAGATCCGACCAAAGGCACTCCCAGCCCAAAAGTTTCTCCTGTTCATTGACAAAGTCTTCGTAGCTATGCCAACTCTTTGGAAGCCCAAGGAGAGCCAAGCTCACCAAGTCGTCATCATCAACATAATCCCCACTTTTGGAGAGGTAAATCCCCTCTACTGACAGAGGCGATCCCTACTAGCCTAGATCAGGTCTAGCAACAACCAAGTCACGCTAAGACACATGTTCCTAGTTACAAAAGACCAAGATGTGACAAGAGGCCTACCTTAAGTCCCATGCTATTGTTGCTTGCCGAAAATATGGCGCTTCCTTCCTTCGCTTTGGCAGATCGCAATTCTCCCGCCTAGCACATTCGAACACCTACACGTACACGAAGAAAAAACACACAACGTAAAACCTAATACATGCAACCATATATCGGTCAGAGAAGATACAATTCATAACATAAGACATGAACATATGAATGGAACCATAATCAAGTCATTTATTATTAATCACAATGAAAGAAAGATACAACCTGAGATCTGACGCTGGATCTTCCTTCGGTGGGTCGACAACGGAGCATGTCTCAATGAAGCTCGTCAGGAATAGGACAAAGCTCTCTCTCTTTAGATTTGGCTCTCAGAGGCTGTTTGACGATAGTCTCCTTGCTACTGATTCAAATCTTAGTTCTATGAGCATTAAGGCTACTAAGACTACTAGCTTGCTAAGGGGAAAATGGCAAGCTTATATAGATGGTGGAAGGGGAGTTGGGATCCCTACAATGGTGGGATTGGCCCTATCCTCAAGGAAGCTTCCATGATAGGTGGAAAACCACTTCCCCCACATGGAGATCCAGAGCCAAACCTCCCAACTCATTTTAGAGACTCGTTCAGGAGTTAGTTGGAATCAAACTTCCGCCATTTATTTTTAAAAAACAATCCTTATTAAGCTTGGCACGAGTAATACACTGGGATAGAGTGCCAGTTGGCATGCCCTCTTTGGTGGATTTCCCCCATTGGCGCGAGGGATGAATTGGCTGTTTGCGCCAAGGCCAAAAGGTCTATTTTTAGGGTTTTTTACAAGAAACTGTCTTCAGAGGAATGACAGTCCTTGTCCAGGGGATGCCATGACAGTGGTTTCAGGTCATGTCAATGCTCACAGGTCACGGAAAATACCCTCCAATGTGTGAGACGGGGGATTACAGGGACGGTGAAAAATTACTGTGTAATAGATGCCCCCTAAAGTATGAGGCCCGAGAGAGAGAGAGGGGTGAAATGATTTATGAGAACATGTCCAACTGAAAACACTGCCGTCGGAAAACCTGCGTAGACAAGTACAACTGATATCTCAAAGACATGATGTGTGGTATGGGTGTAGCCATCCATAATAGAGTATACAATAATCAGGATCCAAGATATGGATGCAGCCATCCAGAAAGGATAAAAAGGTAGACTCAGGTATGGTCGCAGCCATCCAATCAATGAGTCATGTAACCAATCATGATAATCCACAAAATCCGCAGCCTGGATTCCATCAGACAAAACCCAGCGTCTACGCACCATCTCGACCCGAACAGAGTACAGTTCCAGCATGTGAATAAGTGAGCTGAAGTCGAACATGTGAGAACATTGTCTAATTACCAACCAATGATGAAAGCCGTTAACAGACGCGAGAGGAACCACCAATAATGACAATGGTCCTCAAGGTACTGTAGGTACAATCCATGGAATGTGAATAGTGAGTTGGCATCGAACACTCACAGAATCATCCGATTGAAGGTCAATGATGAAAACCTTGCGTCGAATGCGAAGAACCTGCCATTGAGGCATGCAGGCCCCAAGGTACCGGAAGGGAGTCTCTAGATTAGCTTCCTGGATAATGAGTTGAAGTCGACAGGAAGTAACCTTGATCGAAGGTGGGCCATAGTGTTTCCCACATCATCGATGCGAGACAAAGGAACATAATGTTTGTGAATCAGGATCAGATGAGAATCAGAGGAAGGTTGAAACTACAGAGGTCAACTTCTCTTGAACATATCGGAGGCACGATAGTGGGTTTGGCAGTATTTGACATCAAAATATTAGAGGTCATGATGACAAGGCAAAGAGCAGATGAGAGGTCAAAATGGATCACCCAAACCCATGGAGGCAAGCAGAGAACGAGATGAGATGTCCCCAACCCGACACGAATGCAGACAAGTGCCATGTTCAAGAGCAACATATTGCCGACACGACGATGATACTGGTTCCATTTTCCTCACCATTTCTGGCGAGTACCCCAATTATTTTGAAAACAAGATTGAAGGGGATAGCATATGCTTGCGATATAAGTTCGTCCTTTGGACGAATCCAACCTAGTACATTTAACGAGCCCTAGGAAGGAAAAACTTGAGTATCGTCATTACGATGGAATCCAATGTCATCAGGTTTTAATGAGTCTGACAAAGGAAGAACTCAACGTCTTTTGATGTTTAGAGAGTTTGAAAAGACAGCGGAAAATTAAACTCCAACAGTCCCTTTTCATAAATAGTTCCTCAGATCCGAAATGGTAGAAAACTAGTTCTGAGAAATCCTCCTAGTTGCGAGAGGCTATGGTATTCCTTTTTCGTAAATAATCTATCCCAACCCGAAAAATGGGTAAACATATACTGGGTAGATGTCGTTTCACAGCCAATTTAACGAGATCAAAACGACAAGCGACTTGGTAATCTTTTCATATTTAGAGAGTTAGAAAAGAGCTGAAAGATGACTCCAGAAATGACTTTTCGTGTTTTTACTGAGTCCGAAAAAGTATAAAATACAACTCGTATTGTCGTCCAGGCAGCATGAAAAACTTGTTGCTGCACATGAAAGCGAGCGTAAAACCCATTTTTAGACAAAATATAATAAAATATTGGAAAAATGACTTTCAAAACCTAATTTTGACTTTTAAAAGTTATAAATATGCCAAAAATAGTAAAAACATATTCACTTTTACATTTTACCTCTTGTGAGAGCAACGGTGAGATTTTGCTGTGCAAACTTGCGGCGACAATTGTGGTCAATCCAGTATGTCATTTCAGTTCTCGTTTGTTCCAGGTAAGAGGCGCTCTCCATAGCTTTGTTTTGATTCATTTTTTTATAGATTTCCATTGTGTTTTTGGATCCGTGAGGGGACCTTTGCAAAATTAGGGCTCAGCCAATTAGCACGGGTATCGGGCACGGACCCGCGCCAATTGGCTCCTTTTTGCAAAGGGGTCGCGCCAGTTGGCGTGACTGTTAGAAAAATAGTCGCTCCAATGGTGCAACTCAAATTTCCGCTCAAATTTGACAAAATGTGAACCAGTCAGCAGAATTTCTGAGTGTTCCAGAGATCTAACGAGGTGTTTATGACCATGTTGGTGCAAATACACGACCAAAATGGTGATTGAGTGGAAGGAAAGGGAGCATGGTGAAGAAGATGAAATGGCCATGCAGAATGAAGCATGCATGAACGCTCTCTGAAACTATGGTCTAAAAAATTTCTTCTTAACACCATGTTTGAGAGCACAACCTAAGTTACTGCAGTACTTGATCAACATTTGGGACGAGAACGAAGAAAAGTTTAGGCTTCGAGACCAAGTGTTGGAGCTTGAAGTATCCGACGTTTATTTCATAATTGGATTGTCGCGTAGAGGTCCAGTGCTGATCATGACAGGCACTAGACCATCTTGTGAGAAAATGGCAGTGGTGATGGAAAGAGTGTACCCAACAGCACAAACAGGATCAGGCAGTGGGAAGGTTGATATCCACACGGTTCCTGATCTAGCAGTTAGGGTGGTACTCCACACCATTACGCGGGCTGCGGGGTCGCAGGCACCACATGAGGCAACTAAGGCACAAATCCTCTTAGCATCTGAATGCATGAACCCGACACTTTTTGATTGGGCCACTTCCATAATAATGAACATCAAACGACAGCTGACGAAGTGTAAGAAGGCCAAACTAAAACAGTTTGGGTACAGATCTATCCTGGTATCGTTGATCCTTGAACGAATACCAATTTTCTAGGGCCAGGGGGTGATAGTTTCCGAGCCATCATTGAGGGAGCCAAGGATGGCTCGATGGGCAGCACTCATGCCCAGATCAGGAGGGGGCCAAAAAATGTCATGGAGGCCCGAGTTTTTTGTATGGCTATGGCGACAGCTGATCGTCGTTGAGGACTTGCCCTATGCCGGTACTGACTTCACGGGAGACCCAGATATTCCACTCCTGGAGGGGGATGACTGGGATGAGGAGCTGGGTAAGACTCTTTTTGATTTTATGCATTTATGATTTTTTTTTTGTGATACATGCCTATTCTAACAAACAATCCTATATGTGTGTAGACGTTTTCCTAGAGAGGCCCACCGGGAAGTCGCCCATTGCACGGAGGACCCCTCTCACACACGATCCTGAAGCTGAGGGTGGCGAGGGAAGTGAGCTAGTCCAGAACCTGGAGGGTATCACTCGGGGGATCCCAGATTATGCTCACCTAGCAGACGTCTCGATGGCTTACCAGAGCACACTGTGGGGGTGCCTAGTCGCCTTTATCGATTACTGAGGCGATTGGTGCACGCGGTGACATGCTACCCCGACCACCACTTTGATTAGTCATCTAGGGCTTTTATATGCATATTTTTGAGAGACATGTTGTCTCCAGCTATTATTAAAATAGACATGTATATTTTTTGAATTTATGTGATGTAGAAAAACTGCAAACATTTTGACACACACACACACACACACACACACACACATATATCTATTTCTGGATGGATCTTTTTACATATGATGATGTTTTTACAAGTTGCATAAATGTCTATATAAAACCATATTAGCTACTGCATCTGTTAACGCATTCATGTGTCTGGGTATGTGTTGATATGTAATGTAATCAAAATTTCTTTCCAGTAAAAAAATACGTAGATACAGTCGTAAAATGGATGGGTTTCTAACTGAATAATGACCATTAAGTTGTAATAATACAAGCTGTGAGTCCAGATATACAAGTAATGCATGAATATCGAGGTTAACAACCTCGTTTAATAATTCCAAAATGGCACTATACTCCGCGACATTATTTGTGGTAGGCCCTAGACAAACACCTTGCAAATTGACCAACTCAACAGCAGGATCGTAGATTACCTAGGCTGCCGAGGATAGATTCTTGGTACTGCAGGAGGCACCATCCGCGAAATCGACAAAAGGAGTAATAGACATCTGCACAATCAGGAAGACCCAATCAGCAGAAAGATGCTTACAAAGCACACCACACCACACATGCACAAAAAATGAAATCACTCACTTATGTACACACACACCACACAAGAATATCTCAAGCGTAGTACTTCTTGAGGTACAGCCCATTTCTAGGCTATGCCAGAGGAATACCTTCATAGTCGATAAGCTCATAGGCCCCATTTTTTAATACTAGCTTAACTATATAGGGCCCATGCCACATGGGCTGGAATTTTCCCGCTCCAAGTTTATCATGTGCTTGGTCATATAGGAGGACGAGGTCCCCTTCAATGAAAGAATGTGGAGAAAACGATTGATCGAAGTGGGATTTGACCCGATTTTTCTGTGCCTCGATAACTAAGGCAGCCAAGCGGCGGGTTTCATCTAGTCGTTCCAAATACAAGAGATGTTCTTCCTCCAGAGAAGTGTCGGGAAATAGTTCCACAACCAACTTCAAAGAAGGAATTTCACATTCAACTGGGAGAGTCGCTTCTAGACCATACACCAATTGGAAAGGTGTGAATCCAGTTGCACTATTTACAGACGTTTGATAAGCCCAGAGAGGTGAGAACAATTAGAGATGTCAATTGGATTTGTGGATACCAATCGTTTGTTGAAGCATCGTGACCAATACCTTGTTCACGGCCTCAACCTGGCCATTCGCCTGGGGGTAGTATGGCGTTGAGCTATCATGGCGTAAGCCCAAATTTGATGTTATCTTAGCCATCATGTAAACCCGAAAATGAGTGCCATGATTGGTGACAATGGCTTGAGGGACTATGAAACGCGTAATAACATGGTTGAAAATAAATTGGGCAGCTGTGTTACCTTCGGCAGCTAATGTAGGCATCGATTCAGCCAACATAGTGAAGTAGTCCACGAAAACGATTATATAAGTATGAACCCCGACTGAGTGAGGGTTACATGTCATAAAATCTATGCCCCATTTCGCAAAAGGGCCTATGGTAATGACAGGATGCAGGGGTAGGGGTGGCGCATGCATCTTGCACTAAAAGACCTGGCATGCATGACATTTTTGAACTGCAACAATACAGTCTTTGAATATAGACGGCCAGAAGTAACCTACTCACAGAATCTTCTGGGCGGTGGCATATCCAGACATGTGACCACCATAGGTGCCACTGTGATAGTCATTCAGGACTCTCTCAGCCTCTTCTAGGGTCAAGGACACGGTACAAGGTATCTCCTACAATGCAGTAGGGTTGAGATTGATGCCGAACATGACGTCAAGCATCCTTTGTCAACTCAGACTGGAACATGGATGTTTGAAGATACACGATAATGTGACCGTACCATGGATCACGAGTGCTGATAAGAAAGAGTGTTTCATCCGGGATATGATCCTTGGATTGGGATGGAACAGAGTCTGTTGGGAGAGAGCAAATAAGATCATCAAAAACCAATGATTTCATCGATTTAGCAGTGGTGAACTCTAAATCGAACTCCTGAAGGATGAAAATCCATTTGGAGTACTTACCCCCTAGAAATTGTTGAGACAAGATATATTTCACGGGGTTTCATTCGGAAATCACGGTTACCGTACGCAACAGGATGTAATGGCGGAATCGTTGAACGGCTTGAACCGCTGCAAGCGCCAACTTCTCAACGTGGGCATAGCACGTTTCCGTGTCGAGAATATTCCGAGATAGATAATAAACTACGTGTTCATTTCCATCGTCATCATCCTGTACTATAACCATAGCTATCGTGCCAAATGCAGCGGCCAAATAAAGGGTAAAATCGCGATGATAGTTGGGAGGACGTATCAATAGAGCGTTAACAAGCAACGTTTTAAGCTTATCAAAATATTGCTAGGCAACCTCGTCCCAATGGAAGGGAACGTGCTGTTTGAGAAGTCGCGTAAACCCCTTGGCCACTTCCACGTAGTTCAGAATAAAGCACCGTAAGAAGTTGGCTTTCCCCTGCAGAATCTGTAGTTGATGTAACGAGGATGGGGATGGGAGGATAACGATGGCCTCGACCTTGAGGGGGTCAAGGAGAATCCCGTCTTTGGAGACGATGAATCCCAAAAGACGACCATAATCCACACAGAAGACACACTTGTGAGGATTGATCCTAATATTGTAACGTCTGCAATGGAGGAAAATCTGGCGGAGGTGTTCAGGATGGTTCTCGCGCCGAGCTGAATGGGCCGGAAAATCATCCAGATATGGATAAACAATATGACATATGTCGTGGAAAGCACACGACATAGCACGCTGGAAGGTGGCCCCAGCGTTTTTCAAGCCAAACGGGAGCTTTTTGTAAGCGAAAGTACGCCACGGACATATAAAGGCAGTCTTATGTTGATCAACGGGTAATATATTGATTTGATTGTACCCGGAGAAGCCATCCATAAGGGAATAAATCACTCCCTGCGCATTCATCGATGATTTTATCTATAAAAGTAGTGGGGTAATTGTCCTTAGGACAGGCCCGATTAATGTCTCGATAACCAACACAGACCCGTATAGTGCCCTGCTTCTTATCTATAGGGACGATATTTGAAACCCATTCTGTGAGGGGAATTGGATATATAAAGCCCGTGTTAAGAAGTTTTTCAACTTCTACCTTTATAGCTGCGACTTTTCAAGGATGCACTGGGCATAGACGCTGACACATGGGTTTCGCACTTGGGTAGGTAGGAATCTCATGCACGACTATACTGGGATCAATCCCAGGCATCTCTTCATAGGACCATGCGAAAACATCTCTGAATTTGCGAAAAAGGCTCGTGTAAACTTGTATCTCTTCGGGAGAACAAGTCACTCCCACATGAATATTTTCAACTACCCCCAGTTTGACAGAGATGTCGATCGACATGGTTTGCATGATGTTACTCATATTTCCCTTCGAAAGAACCTCATGAGTCAATATTGGTGTTTGATGAGGCGGAGTGGGAACCTGAGATGCGAAGCACTCTAGACAATTAGACATTGCCCCCAGGCCAAGCATGAACAAGGAACGATGATGTCCATCGCTCCATGACATATCTTCAAGAGACATCCTTTCGACGATAGCTTCATCAGAAGGGAAGACTTCTCTTAAAGGATCAGGTGAATCTGCATCGCCTAGCCAAGGGGATTGAAAATATATATCTAAAGCCATGCTCGAAGGAGCATGTTCAGGAGGAGGAGGATCAGATGCAGTGACGATTTCGCAATAATTAATATCAACTGGAGTTAAAGGCATCGATTCTCTAAAAGAGGTCAACTGTTCAGGGAAAGGGATGATCCAAGGGTCGTCTGACCTAGAGATCATATTAACTTGAACGATGTGTGGCGGTGGCGCGGGAAAAATACCCATGAGGACGGGGTCCTTGAAAAGACTGGGTCCTACACTGTCGGGGGGATTGGGGATCTGATCCACGTAAGGCACGTTGTTCTCGGAGGATGACGTGAAGAAAGACAACTAATCAACAGTGATAATTTTTCCCTCATGAGAAAACTTCAGAAGCTGAAAGAGGGTGGACGAAATGCATAGCATGGCATGAGTCCAACTGTGACCAAGAAGAATATTGTAGTTGAGCTTGGCGTCAACCACTTCTACTTCTACATTGATTGTCTTACCTTGCAATGTGATCGGAAAACTCTCGAGAACACTCAGGGGTTTTGATTCCCGACCATCAAATTCCTCTAGGGCATTGGGAGACGAAGTAAGAGCTGGAGAGCCAATGGCCTTCCAGCAGGTAGATGACATAACACAGGTGGAAGCACCTTCGTCCACAATAGCTCGATGGATGTTGAGGCCATTGATATCGACTTGGATAACAAGAGTGATTTGATGTGGAAGTCGGGGGACAAAATTTTGTAGGTTGAAGGTAAGAAGACTGGAATTGGCGGGATCAATTCCACTGATTGCGGATAACAACGATTTCCGTTGCAATGGGAAACTTTGAAGCACTTCCAACGCAGACATTGCAGAAGGCGCTTGTGCCAAATCCTCAACAATGCTATAGTGCTGAGCGGCACGGGAATTTGGGTTATAGGAAGATTTTCGCAGAACACCTTTAGAAGGTCGCCTCACAACAGGTTCAGCGCTGGGCTTCTCAATTTTTAAAGGAACAAAGACAAGTGGGGGAGGTGGGCCATCAATGACTTCCTTCTCGGCCGCCTGACATGATCCAACATAATCCTTCGAACGCGTAGCAATCGAAACAGGTGCAATGCCATTCATCATAAAAACTTGGGACCCAAATGGTGCAGATGGTGAAGGCTGCTCAACCATCTGGGTCTGTTGAGATGGGAATGGTTCTTTGAGAACGACTGGAGTCCCTTTGGAGCCTTTCAGAAGTTGACTAACTTCAGATCATCGGGGACAATCTTTGGTATAATGATCTTCTTCACAGATAAGACAGGGGTACTTCGGTTTACGTTGGGAACCATCGTCAGCACGAGGTTTAGAAGACTCTGGTTTCGAGGCATCGGGTTTGGATTTTCCTTTGCCCTTCTTCTTTCCTTTGGAGGCCTTTTCTGTAGGATTAAACTGAACGACATTGACTTTCGTAGTTTTACCAGAATCCAGAGGGGCGGGAAGAGCAGAATTATTGGAAGAATTTGACTTCTGCTTCCCATTAGAGGACTTCCGAGAAGTCTTAGAAACGGAACCAATAACACCGTCCATCGATGGGGTAGCTGGTGCTTTAGAGGTCCCTGGCCGTGGGGAATCAGTCAAGATATCATAGAGCGTGCCAGACTGAGAGCACACTAGATCGAGGTACTGGGCATGAGCGATGGCTTGTTCTTCGGTCACACATGCCCCCATAGCAATATCTTGAGCGATCTTGCTAACGAAGGAGGTAGTGAACTAATGAGTTAGCAGTTGATCAAGTATATCAAACTTGATCAGTCTACGACGACATCGCCACTCATGAATATGATCAGATATGTGGGTGGCTTTATCCTACTTCAAAGAAGTCAGGAGATGTGTCCTGGCTTCGTAACGAACAGGTAACTAGAAATATGTCAGAAAAGCCATAACTAATGTATTGAAGTCTTGAAAGATACCGCGGGGTAATTATATATACCACTTAGCGGCAGCACCGGTAAGAGTGTGCTGGAAAAGACATAGATGAATTGAATCATCCACCCAAGAGTTTAAAGAACACCACAGATGGTAGGTCATCACATGAGCTTGGGGGTCCTCTCTAGCTTTACCTTCAAATTTAGGACATTCACCGGGCACCTTGGTTGGAACCGAAGGCCAATAAGGATTGTGAAGAATCGGATCATTGGTCAATTTAGAAACATCCGGCAATTCCAACGTAGCAAGGAAAGGTAACTGAGGATTGAAAGGCATTCCAGGACCTTGCTATGGACCTGTACCTATACTCCACCCTGGTTGAGCATAACTTTGCCCCCACTGGTTCTGTCCCGGGGGATTCTGACCATAGGGGGTATAAGCTGTATATTTAGATTGATATAGTTGCTGATAACTAGTGTACGGGGGTTGATAACCGGGGTATGGACCCTGTTTATATGTCGGTCTCGTTTGAGCAGTATATGGATTTGACTACTGAGTATAGGTATAGCCTGGTTGTTGAAGATAATAATTAGAACCTTGGGGGGGGGGGTTGTAAACCGGTCGAGATTGACCTTGAAGATAATAACCACCTTGGGGTTGAGCGGGCTGTTGGTAAGTGCGGCCCTGCTAAGCCTGATAAGTTGGGCGCACAGGCAGATTCGGCTGCGGCATGGAGTAAATCGGATGTTGAGTAGGGTTGACAGGATGTGCAGGCTGGCTTGGTTGAACAGGTTGACCTGGCTGAGCGAGCTGCCCTGGTTGAACAGGTTGACCCGGGTGAACAGGTTGCCCTAGTTGAACAGGTTGACCTGGCTAAAGAGGGACCCCAGGCTGCCACGAATGAGCCGGGTGGCCTAGTGGCGGGATAGGGCCAGGTTGCGCCTGATAACTAGTTTGACCTGTAACAGGACCATAAGATGGCCCTAGCTGTGCAACATTCAGAAAAATAGGAAATTGAGGTTTCAGAGGTTGTAACATAGGTTGAGAGGGTCAGATTTTCCCCCAAGGACCGTACAATGATCCTGGTTGATACCCCGGTTGACCTATGGGTCCTTGAGGTTTCCCTGTTTGGACCACAGGGTGAGGCTGTATAGGTTGACTTTGAGGGTTGTAGGATTGTCGTTGCAGACCGTATAACAACCCTTGCTGACCCGAAGGTTGGCCCTGTAAGGGTTGTCCTTGTGGGTTGGAGGGTTGCCCAACCTGGGCAGACATAAAACCTTGAACATATTGATAAGCCTCTGGAGCAGTAAAACGTAGAGGGTTTCCTTACTCATCGTACTGATATAGAAAAATGTAAACGGGTGTACCATCCTGTGCATAATGGGAAAAATCAGGATGGTTGGGATCTTGGGAGGACTGACCAACCTCGGAGTTTGACTGCTGTAGAGACAACCGATACTCCTCAGGATAGATATTCTCCGAAATAGCAAATGCTATGTAGACCTCTTCAGGAAGCGAAGCGGTCCTGACGGACTGAGTAGTAATAGCGGGTGTAGATGCAACTACACATAAAGTAGGCCTAATAGGTACTGATATGAATTGAGGAGATGACATGAGGGGTGTCCATGGGGACATCCCTAACGAAGGAATAATCGGCCTCGTAGACGGAGTTGATACTCCCATAGAGGCGACAATGACCACAATCTGACTTAAGGATCTATACCCCGCTGGAAGCGAAGGACCAGGCGAAGACATGACAGATAATTCAGGGTTGTTTTCTGGGAACAGCTGGTAATCTTCACCAGATGTAGGGATTTCCTCACCAGGAGAAGGACTGGATGAGTCCATATTTGACCCTGTCGCTAGATCTTCTAAAAGACGGCGAGGACTAGGAGGAATAACAGCAACTAGAAAAGGCGAATCCGATGTAAGAGGAGGGAAATATTACCCTACTCCAAATCCAAACCAAGCGTTGGATAAGGGCCAATTGAACTCAACTGGTCCTCCAAAGGGAAGCTCAGATAGAACCGGTCCCTCGTTGGGAAACTTAGAGACAATGGGCTGCTGAGGTTCAGCAGAGGACTGGGAGACCTCTGATGAATCGTCTGTGTAAGGACTACCAGTAGACGAAACTGAGGGTTCCGCCACTGTGACAGTAATGAAAAGAGGAAGAGATCAAACAAAAGCACACAGGCAAAAACCAAGGCACACAATCAAATGGCCAACAAACAAACTCTAAAAGGGCGTGTGATCGCAGGTGATTTATTTTACCACATTGAAACTTAGAAACTTTACCGTTTCATGTTTTAAGAGTCGAGAAATGAAAAAAAGGTGACTCTATCTCTTTCAATTTGGAAACAAGTGTGAAAGCAAAATCGCTTGATGATCCTTTCAAATTTAATGAGTCAGAAAAGATCGAAATGACTACTCTGGAACTCTAGGAAAAATGTGTACCAGATATCCGTGAACTGCAATATACACCTTGGTTTCAAAATGAAAGAGAAATCAACCAAGGACTTGACGTACGTGCAGGAAATCTCCCCGAATGCTGTGTCCGGTGTATCACAGGTATAAGGCGGTAGACTTGGCTTCCTACGGGTAAAGGATAGCAACCTAGTAGGGTCTCTCTTTATATACGTGACGGTATGGGGAGCACAAGTCCATACTAGTGCTGTCTAAAGCCAAGAGGTGAACGAAAGCTACTAGGTTTAACGACGCTGGAACACATCACTAGCCTAGACCTCTAAATATTTCGTTAATGTTTCAATGCTGCCTTAAGGTAAATTGAATAAATTTTTAGAGTTAATCTTCAATTATGTTTCAATTTTCAGGCCCTACCGAATGTTATGTCTCAAAATCCTCTAAATGCACACTACATGCCACAATATATCACTTTGTTCGATGAATAGCTAACTATGGGAAGGTTGAGAGCTTTCACACAATAATAAATGGTCACAGAACAACCACTAGTGTCTCTAATGCACGCTAATGAAATTAAAATATTTTCCTTTAAAGTTATATACCACTAATAGCGCAATTTTTTTTTCAATTTACACTAACTAATCAAAAGCAAAGAGATTTGTTTTTTTGTATTTTCAATGTTTTAAGAGAAAAATGCACTAAACAAAATGAAAAGTAATGGAGAGATCAATTTGAGAAATGATAGCAGAAGAGTAAAGACAAGCAATTTCACTCAACGCAAAACACACAATCAGACCTCAAACTGATAGAGAAATCCCTCAAATCAAAGAGGAATCCCAAAACTCATACGAACCGTGTAATCTAGGCTTGAAACGAGACAAAGAGAAATTAGAATGAGAAAGAAGGCAGTCACTCAAATAACACAATAAAACAATGGAAAGCCACCAAAAGAATGCAAAGAAGCAACAACGAAGTTGACTGGACAAATGAAAACCAAAAACTCCCACGGGAGGCTTAGCACACTATAGCACTTAGATGACCTAGGGCTAGAGTGTAAAACCGATGGTAGAGGGCAAACAATCGGAGGATAGAGGTCACACACAATCAACCAAGGCTTCAGGACACTCAGGCAGTCAAAAAAATGACACCAAAACCAAAAATCAAGCTCAGAAGGTTCAGAAACAAGAAAACCCTAACACTACACAGGATTGGCGTGACTGTCTGGCTGCAACTAGCGCTAGAACAAGATTGGCGCGGGGGCTGAACTAGCAACAAGAGACAGTTGGTGCGATTGTCAAGGAAAAAACCGCACCAGTCGATTTTACTAATGTCAAAAATAAAAAGGAGCAAACAGGGAGTAGACCAGGTATGGTGAGGCTAAACAGAGGTTTAACACTAGAAAAAGGTGAACCAGAAGAGCTGATCAAGCAGAAAAAGACCAAAATCAACCAAAAAGACAAGTCAAACTCCAATCAATGTCTCCCAGTGGAGTTGCCAGTTTTTTGGAGAGGTAAATCCCCTCTGTGGACAAAGGTGATCCCTACTAGCCCAGATCGGGTCTAGCAACAACCAAGTCACGATAAGACGTAGGTTCCTAGTTACAGAAGACCAAGATGCGACAAGAGGCCTACCTTAAGTCCCATGCTACTGTTGCTTGCCGAGAAGATGGCGCTTCTGTCCTTCGCTTTGGCGAATCAAAATTCTCCTGCCTAGCACGTTCGAACACCTTCACATACACAAAGAAACAACACACAACGTAAAACCTAATACATGCAACCATATATCATTCAGAGAAGATATAATTCATAACATAAGACATGAACATATGAATGGAACCATAATCAAAGTTGTTTATTATTAATCACAACGAGAGAAAGATACAACCTGAGATCTGACGCTGGATCTTCCTTCGGCGGGTCGACAGCAGAGCATGTCTCAATGAAGCTCGTCGGGAATGGGACAAAGCTCTCTCTCTTTAGCTTTGGCTCTCAGAGGCTGTCTGACGATAGTCTCCTTGCTACTGATTCAACTCTTAGTTCTATGAGCATTAAGGCTACTAAGACTACTAGCTTGCTAAGGGGAAAATGGCAAGCTTATATAGATGGTGGAAGGGGAGTTGGGATCCCTATAATGGTGGGATTGGCCCTATCCTCAAGGAAGCTTCCATGATAGGTGGAAAACCACTTCCCCTACATGGAGATCCAGAGCCAAACCTCTCAACTCATTTTAGAGACTCGTTCAGGGGTTGGTTGGAATCAAACTTCCGCCATTTATTTTTAAAAAACATTCCTTATTAAGCTTGGCACGAGTAATACACTAGGATAGAGCGCCAGTTGGCGCGCCCTCTTTGGTGGATTTCCCCCATTGGTACGATGGCTGAACTGGATGGTCGCGCCAAGGCCAAAAGGTCTATTTTTATTGTTTTTTACAGGAAACTATCTTCAGAGGAATGATAGTCCTTGTCAAGGGGGATGCCATGAAAGTGGTTTCAGGTCATGTCACTGCTCACAGGTCACGGAAAAGACCCTCCAATTTGTGGGACGTGCGATTGCAGGAACAGTGAAAAATTACTGTGTAACACCACACTTCCCAGTTCATCCCTACAGTAGAAAAACTTCGTGAGATATTTTGGAATACTGTCGCCCTTCTCCATTTTTATTTTTTTGAGCTTATCTTTCAGCACCAACTTACTCTGGTCTCTGCTGCTTCGGAAAAGATCTATCAAAGCCTTCCACTTTTCAAATAGAGTGGCTTTCCCATGAAGGCTTGACACAATATGGTCTTTCACACCTTCCAACATAATTCTTCTTGTCTTTGCTACCTTCTTTTTCCATGCGTCAAGTGACAAGTCCTGCAGCATCGCTAGAAGTAGGCTTAGGAACATCGCTATCGATGAAATCCTTCAACCCATTATCTTTAGGCACTTCCTCCATCCTATCCTTCCAAGATATGTAATTCGAGCTACCCTCAAGGGAATACTCCAATTGCAACCCATTGAAAGACATTTCAATGAATAGTCAATTGTCACACCAAAAACATTCTGCAGCAAATTCGAATTGGCCACCAGCAAAAAACTCAGCAATTATTCACAATTTCAATATCTAGTAATCAATACTACTCCGATACCATGTAGAAATTTATTAATACTGATGTATTACCAGATTCTCCTGATCTTACAATATTTATCTTCTTTCAAAATACAGAATCCTTCCACTGTTAAACTTGTGGAAATTTAAAACTCAATTGCAAACACATGTGAATAAATTCAATCGCACATAACACAGTTTTTTAACGGGAAGGCTTAAAGCTAAAAACCCCAAATATCATATATTATGTATATCAATGGAATCATGTAATAATATCATGCAAAACTTAGTACATCAAGCTGTCAGTAAAATCAACAATCATTACACACTGTCATGCAAAAATTTGCATATCTATGCACCAATTTCTTGCCTCCTCACAGCCTGCCTCCACTACGCAATCCATGCTGAAGAAGACCACTGAATGAATTCGAATTGGCCTTGCCTTGACTGTGTAATACCCATTGGCAACTCCAATGTGTGTCAGATGCATTGAATGCATCACTATAGTCACAACGGATAGTCCATCTCACCCTTTCACCTATCTCTGCACTGAGTCTCCACTGGAACTGACATGCACTATAGTTAACTGTTGTTTCTGCTCAGTTGTTAGTGAGTTATTAGTTGTGAATTAATTAACTAATTGATTCACTTGACTCTCACTAGTGTGTCTTTCAGTTAGACTAGATACAACTAGCTCAACTGATTTTAACTCCATTAATTGAGTTAAACTAAATAACAACTCCATAAACTACTCTTCCAACTCTGTCATAACTTTGCCACTTTAGTTCTAACTGAGTCCTCCATGCATGAGCCACCAATAAACCCTAGGGATTGCATAATTCCTTCAGCCCACTCATTTTCCAAATCTATTCACTGAAATAAAGTGCTCCAAGAGAATAATTTGATGTTTATTGTCGGATTATTATTAAGAGCTAATAATAATCGACATGCATCTATTTTTAGATCAACGATCTATAAATAGACTTCGCCCAATATTCTAAATATAGAATTTAATCTATTTTCCACATTTTACCAACCATCTACAAATAGCATCCTACAACTTATAGAATATTCTCACCATGTCTAAAAATAGACATACACCTAAAAATAGCCTGTGAGTCCCACTTAGTGAAGGTGCTTACTTTTCACTAAGCTCATCATCTTGTTGAATCTCAACATTTATAGTCCCTCCATTTTAAACCATCACTTGACACTCTAGTGCTGGGTATAGGAAGCAATTCAATTCCTTGACTACCTTACAATGAATAAATTATGTGCACTACCTGAATCAATCAACACTATTACGTTTTTATTCTTGATATGTCCTTCTATCTTGAGAGTTTGAGGAGTGGTTATTCCTACCAATTCATTAAAGGATATGGTCAGACTCATTTCTTCATTCTCTAGGGTTGGTTCCTGGTGTATGTCCCCTTCTTTTGAAATTTCTTTTTCATTTTCTTCCTCCTCTTCACAATCTATGTAAAATAATTTCTTCTTAGCACACTTATGACCTTTAGTGTATTTTCTATCACAACTGTAGTAAAGCCCTTTTACTCTTTTTTCTTCCAATTGTTGTGGTGTCAACCTTGTAGGTTGTGGAAGCTAGGAGTAGCATCACTTCCATATTTATAGATGTGAGTGATAGGCTTTCTTGTCATTATAATTTTACTTTCAATTTTTCTTGCCAACCTGAATGCCTTCTCCAATGAATCATGTTCCCAAAGGCGAACCTCATGTTGGATGTTATCCTTTAAAGTCCCTATGAAGACATCAATCCTATGTTCCTCATGAATATCAATTACCCTTATATTCATTTTTTGGAATTCCTCAATGTGCTCCACCATTGACCCCTTTTGTTTGAGATTTATCAATTGGTTAAAGGAGGTGTTGCTCTTTGTATCCTCATAGTGTGCTATCATTTCCTCCATAAAAATTGACCAAGAGACAATTTTTTTTACGATATTAGAGCCATAGATACCATACAAATGTATTTTTTTCTAAATTTAAAGTTGCAATGTGTACCTTTTGTGTGTTTTGCACATTATGGAGATCAAAATATTGCTCCATCTGTAGTATCCATTTTAAGCGATCCTTTCCATCAAAATTCCTCATATCCATATTTTGAATATGGTGGGTCTTCCATCGAACATTAGAGTTTATGAAATCATGATTAACATTTATTTTGTTCTCATCATGAGTTTCCTATACTACCTTTTCACCATTAGGAATCATTTCTTGTATAAACTTTGTCAAACCTTCCTTCAAATCTTCCATGTCTGCTTTTAGATCATTCTTCATGTATTCCATGTTAGCTTCCATGTTGTTATCATTAATAACAACTAGGTTGGTTAGGGAGGTCATTTTACATTAGTTCTAGTGTGTTTATCAAATAAATTCATGAGAATAGATAAAATTTCATGAATTTGTCTATAGTCCTAAAGGTTCAAAGTGTTCTTATGCCATGTCATTAAATTCTTGTCATAAGAAAAATCCAGAATATCTCATGCATGAGAAAATATGGTCATTACAGTGAATTTGACAAGAATACCGAAGTTCGTAGTGAAATCAATGTGAAATAGTCAGAATTCGCTATGAACTTGCTTAAAAACTCTATTTTTGCAGCGAGAGAGAATTTTAAAGTTTTTCAAGAATTAAATGTCTTCTTGAACCACATTAGTTATCTAGGATGGTCAAAGAGTATCAATGGAGTTTTTGGTTAGTGAGAACAATAATTATAGAGGAAGATTAGGCTGTCAACTTGTTAGTCATCAGTAATTTTTTCTATTTATATATGACTAAATACTGGTTCTAGATTTATAAAAACAAGATTCATGAATATTGTGAGTTTTAGAAATCTCACTGCTTTCATTATCCTTAAAACAAAATTTTCACTATTTTACTACTCTACCATTCCATGGTTAGCCTACCACTCCTAGAAGACCCCTCATGGGCTCATGCCACTCATCTTTATTCTATTTTCTCACCTATAACCTCAGTACTCTGTTTTTCCTTTCCCTAACCCCTCCACTTTCCATCTAGTATTTCCAAACAACCTACTCTTTCCCATATTCACCAAATGCCTCAAGCATTGATGGTCTCAAAATTGTCTCTGGAGGCTCTTTAGATAAATCAAGTACATTGGATTTTGGATCTTCAATACATCAATTTATCAAAAACTTTGTTTTTCATACTTGAAGACCCCAAGCCAAGCTTTCAGTCTAAGACCAAGTCAAAAATGTCTTCCACTAGGTCACTAGGGTTTCATAGGTTGGAGGGTTATCCTTGATGTTATGAGCTCTGTTTTTCCTATGCAAGAAGCTAAAATCAAATGTGGGAGAAGGAAAACACCTGTTTTTCCAAGATAGATCATAAAAATCTCCAAGGAAGGTCACCTTATCAAGTTCAAGTTTTTCAAAAGGCCACTGTTCATTTTGACGTTTCTAAAGGAGTGTCAAGGTGACTATCAGCAGAAAAAAGTGGTAAGGTAAGAGGCCTACTCATCACTAAAGGACATCCATAGACAAGAAGGAGGAAGCAGCCTATTTTCAAGCAAAAATCAGGATTCCTAAGACTTAGTGGGCCAAGCAAGGAGCCAAGGCAACAAATCACATGGATAGAGGCACACCAGTACAACCAAGCATGAATTAAATATTTTTAGAAATTATAAGTGAACAAGGGAAAAAGGTGAGGTGAACTGGACATAAATGAATGAAATTGAAAGGGATATAGAGAACTTAGAAGACAACACTAATGCTTCTTCTGAAACAACCTAGAAACCTAAGGTTTCAGAAATATAGTCAAATGAGGTGAAATAAAGATGATAGGCCTCCACGATGACAACAAAAAGAAGGTTTGAAGAGACTGTTGTAGGTGACTCCTAGGGTTTTCCAAGGTAAAGTGTTTCACTGCCTCAAAGGGGAAGAATGCAAAGAGTATCAGTATAAGGAAGGTCAAGCCTTCATTTTTCAGTCATTTTCACTCAATGATCAAAGGAATAAAAGCATATGGTTGAGTTTTAAGATGAAAAGTAAAGCTGATCATAAGGGGTATACTGTTGTGTAACTGAATGTGTCAAGAACCAAGAACATCAGAAAAGGTAAAATGAGTATGTCATGGCACCTGTAAATCAGAAGTGGCCAAAAGAGGAGACAACATACATGATTTTGAAGACTATGGAACTTGTCAAAGATGGACTTATTATGCCTCAAGAAAATCAGTGAGAGGGGAAGAAACCATGTTTTCAGGTCACCCACACTCAGAAATCTCAAAGGGTGTAAAAACATGATTTCAAATTCACAATTCAATCAAAAGAGGTTTTTACAGTGCTAAGAAAGCTGCCACCAAAGGAAAAATAACCACTTAAAATTTTTCAAGTCACCTGCAGTAAAAGACATAAATATCAGTGAAAATCAGTAAAAGTGACCAAGGGACTAAAAACATTAGAAAGTGGGTTTAAATAGGATAAATTTGTTTTCCTAAGACTATAAAAGAGAATTTTATTTATCATTTGGTTCATTTGTCACTTGCAAAAAGAGTAAGGAGCCTTTAAAGAGAAAATTCTGAGTTTCAGTGAAAATTGGGTAAGTTTGCCTAGCGCTACGTTTTTGTGTAGGCACTGTGCTTACAGCACCCGGCGCTACGCTTAGGGGAGATTTCGTAGTGTAATTTTATACTGCACTGTGCATATAGGTGGGCGCTACCCGCTCGCCCATAATTACCCGACAGGCAGGGCATCGAGCAGCGCTGCACCCAGGGAGAGCCCAACAGGCCTAAAACCGATTCAACACTATGTGTAGGAGACCCGACAGGCCCTAAACATGCCCGACGCTGTGCTCAGGAAGCCTGGAAGGCTTGCACACGGGCAAACACTGTGCCCAAAAGGCCCGACACCCGACAACACGTTCAGGTGCTGCACCTAGACCAGAAGCCCTCCTCCACCTGCAAATTGCCAAAAAATGATGAAAGGACACCTCCAAGCTGCATCTAAGGACCTGTAAAGAAGTTGATTTTGGTAGGTGGCTGCTTATCCTTATCCTCCAAGTGGTTTTTATGATTCAATGGTTAAAGGAAATTGACTAAAACCTAGTGACTAGAAACCCTAAGTCGTCATGACAAACACTCTCTTTTGACCACCAAGCAATAAATTATCAGTCAAGAAAGGGGTCCATTAGGGTAATGAAAATGAGTTCAAGTTAAACCATCATAAAATCTCAAAGGGGGAATCAGTCATAAACCCACACGTCCATCTCACTCATTTACAAGAAGTTCCTTTCACCATAATTTCATTTCACTCACCCTATCACGTGTCACAAGCAAGCATAGGGTTGTTTAAAGGCAACACTAATCACCATGTCAGGAGAAGAAGGGAGTGTGAGAAGTGAAGGAGGCCAAGTGTCTATGAGGTAAAAGCACAAGGGTGGGAAGGTTAACATATTTGAATCCCAAGACACAATGGAGATTACTACCTCTCCCATGATTCTCACATGCTTTCAGAATGTAGGGTGTTTTCAGTTTTGTGAAAAGGTCCAACAAGTACAAAGTCACCCAGAGCTCACAAGGTTTTATTCTTAACCTACATAAAAAACAATCAAGCTTGGCAGGGGTGACCTTTAACTCTCATCAGATTCCATTTCTCATGCTACTGGACTTCTCGATGTTGGGGAAAAATGGTTTAAGAGAGAAAAGCTAGACATGAGTTGCTATGAGCCTTTCCTCAAGCCTAGGTACAAAGAAGGTTGCAAGAATATTTTCCCTTTCTCACACTTGCTAGAGAGGTATGCACCCTTAATAAAGTTCATCATGAAATATTTTACATGTGAGGGGAGATAATCTAGGCTCTACTCCTACCATATCATATTACTCATGCATTTTACTAGGGTTAAAATGCTTCATTTACCCTACTTCTTGTATAGAAGTATTGACAAGATGTCTTCTGTTGTCCGAAGGAGGATTTATTCCCAGAAAATGCAGAGTTTGTTCCACCACTCCTTGATCAAGATGGTGGTGCTACATCAGTTGGAGCAAAAAGGCATACCTTGGGAGGTGTTCATTGCTCATGAAATGTTCACAAGCCCACTTCCTCATCATCAACCAAATTTACCCTCATCATCTCATCCTCCTCCCTCCACTCCTCCATCACCTCCCACTGACCATGACTCATCATATACACAAGTAGCCTCTCCTTAAGAAAACCTCCCTTCCTCACCTTCTCCTAATGCATCATATCAAGTAGGAAGTGGCAGTGAACAAGAAAGTGACCATGAGGGTGAGGGTGACAACGAATCAAATCAAAATGAAGATGACGTTGATGATGAGTCAAGCCAACAAGAAGCAGAAAACATGGAAACAGAGGGAGAGGATAACGATGAAGAAAATGAGGAAGCTGATAGTGGAAATGAATTAAGCAGTGATGAAGAAGAGGTCATCAACGAAGAAGAAGACATGGAGGTGGATAATGATGAAGATGAGGCAAGTGACAAAGAAACAAAGGATGATCCTAAGGGAAACAGTGAGACTAAGATCCCTAATGATAGTAAAAATAGTGAGGCTCCTAGTCATGATAGAGATAATGAATAAGATGAAGAGAGCAACCAAGATTAAGATGAAAACAGTGAGGAAAATGAAGAGGCTAAAGACAACAGTGACACCCATGAAGCAAGCATCAGTGATGAACATGAAAACAAGGAAGAAGACAGTCATGAAAGTCATGAAAAAAATCATGACAGTCATGAAAACAATGAAGGAAATGAAGAGGCTGATAATGAAAATGAAGATCACAACAATGATGAGGCAAGCAGCTACAATGAGGAACAAAATGAAAGTGCAGAAATCAGTGAAGAGGCTAAAAGTGATGCTGATGTTGAAGGCAAAGAGGTAAGCAACAGAAAGGGTAATGAAGAAAAATACATGGAAACAAATGATGGCAACCATGATCAAGACACTGAGATGATCACCATAAAACCTCTTCCATTGACATATCAAAGAGGACAAAGGCTTGTGTTTGCTACCTCTAAAAGGCAAGGGACCATGCCAACCACCTCAGCTCAGAAGCTTGACAAAGGAAAACAAAAGGTAAAGGGAGAAGAAGAAGATCAACATGAGGTTGAGAGGGAGTTTGAAATCATTCAGCTTGATAGTGACGAGGAGAATGAAGTAAGGATCTCAAATTTTCTCATCCAGAACAAAAATTCCCTAATTAAAGATCTCCAAGAAAATTTGAATAGGGCCAAGAGTGTGAATGATGCCCTTGAGATGGAGAACAGGCAGCTAGGGGCACAAAATGCTATTTATGAGGTAAGAGCAATCAGGGCCCGGAAATAAGATCAAAGGTCATAGGTAAAGCTAAATTAATTCATGGGCACCTATGAGGAAAGTGAGAATGAAGAAGGGCAGTATAGGAGGAGACCAAGAACCATGGGTTTGAAGAAGGCATTGGAAAAACAAAGAGAACAAGAATCAGCCTTGGCAGAGCAGCTGCCCCTAGATGAGCTGTTGGCCATGGAGATAGCATATGATCAGGAGCCTTGGCTAGAAAGAACCAACATACACTTGGAGGCTAAATTGGAGAAAGCCAATAAGGATCTTGATCTCCAAAGGAAGATGACCAAGCATTATGCCCGGAGAGACCAAGTTGCAAGGGTTAAACTCGAAAAGGCCCATGCCAAGATTCAAGCACTCAAAGAGGAAAAATACCAAGAAAACCTTGGAATATTGTCTCAATCTTCTCTACAGGCCTGTCAAACCTCATGAGGAAGACATCTACCAATTTTGAGAAAATTTTGACAAATTTTGGTTTTTTGCAAATTTGGAGGCCTCTAAGCGCAACACCCTTGGCACTACGCTTTCATCTCAGGAATCCTCAAGAGAAAAACTTGGCATTTTTGGAACCCTCACATCAAGTATAATATGCTCACCAAATTTCAGAGCATTTGGAGCATTTTTGACCCCTCAAAAGGCCCAAAAACACCTCCTTTTTCACCTTTCCGCCTCATTTTCAGGCCTAGCGCTATGCCTAGAGCAGTTTTGGGAAATTTGCCTTTTGGACAAGTTTATGGAGCTAAATTATAAAACCAAGGGTAGATTTGGAAATTAGACTTAGTAGGATTTCCAACGGGCCATCACGGAGTCATATCCGACATCGGGAAGGGCATCAAAACTTGGCTAGAAGTGGACCTAATTTTTCCGTGTAGGTGCTGCGCGTTCAGACCTTTGTGCTGTGTTTTGGCCTAAAAGTCAACAAAACACCTCATTTATGGAAAAATGAAATTTTAGTGTTTTTTGGGGAAATCACTCCAAAATTAGGTGCTAAGAGTTATTTTTGCATTTATTTCATGAGATATTTTGTGTCTTGGGCCTTGCATGGTCTCTTATACATAAATGACATTTATGGGTGTTTTTGACATTTTCAAACCCTAAATAGGGGTTTTTCCCTCCTTTTCTAGATAAATAGAGCATGAGGGCCTCATTTTAAAAGGTTGGCATTTGATGACTCTTGAGAGAAATATATGGTTTTTTGGAGATTGAAGAAGAAATTGGTGTTGTGGAGTTTGTGAATGGCTTGTTTGGATTGATGATGGAGAAGGCTTGCTTGCAGGATCCCTGAGCTTGGTTAATGGTGATGTGCTTCTATTAAGTTAAATTTTCTTATGTATCATGTTGTTTCATCCTTCTATATTGCAGTAGGACAAAGGTTTTAGACTAAGAAATGTTTTTCAAAGGCACCTTAGCTCTGTTTGTTCTTCACTTCCTCCATGTTTTCCTCTGCTAGGTCAGTTTAGAGAATTATTAGTTTCTCTCTAGACCCACCCAAGCTTGTTTATCTCATGAATGGTTCAATACAGTAGGTATCAAATATTTTTTATGGTTATCCTTGCTTGTTTGATGTCACTAAAACATTGTTATTGAGATCTATCTTTGAAGTACTACTAATTAGGTTTTGCCAAAGAGGCTATGTTTCGATCATACCCTTTGTCCATGCTTGAATAGTTGTTTTGAAGATATTTATGGCTGTGATCAATGATGTTTAGGAGTTCCCTCTTATTTGATTAAAGTTATATGTTTATCTTAAATGTTTTCTAACCTTAAAGGTGAAATCAATAAAAGTTAAATGAGTTTCTCACCTTCTATATTTCATTGGATTGTTTGTCTGAAATTATTATTTTCTTGAGTTGAATCAAAGAGTTATTGGTGTGCCCCATCTATTAATTACTTATTTATTCTAAATAGTGTTGAAGTCCGTTCTTGTTTAAAGTATTTGACAAAGGATCATTAATTTCCCTTTGCCCTACTTTGTTCACAAACTTGATGTTCATTCCATTTCACACAAACCTTGAAAATCCATTTGACCATGCTAGATTTGCCCTGTGATGCACCTTGATTCATTATTAAACTTTCCATGACTTTTATTGACTCCATAGCCCAATGAATTGAATATTTACACACTCCACCTATTCTACTTGATCATCTACCCAACCAAAACAAACAAACAAACCCTAAACTTAACAACTAGCCTAAAATCAAAACCCTAAAAGAAAACAAGTTCACATTTTTGCACAAAATAGAGAGATCCCTCTCTGAGTCCAGGAAGGCTAGAGCTCCTAAAAGAACACATCAAGGATCCTCTCCACTTATACCTCACCCGAAACTTCTATTTTGATCTCCATGATCAACCTATTTCTCTATTAGAATGATACGCATTTTTCTCTCTGATCGATACAGTAACTAGCATGTCATGTAGATGAACCAGAGGGAGCAGCAGAGCAGTGCCCACCATAGGCTTCGTATTCTCACCCAAAAGCTAGCTTCAATCCCTTCCCAACAAATAAGAACTCAGCAAGTTTTGGCTATCCCAGGTATTTACCCAAATGTAAGTAGATGGATGCTTTGGCTCTCTAACTTTCAGGTATGCTCCGGGTAATGGAACTAAAATAGCAACTGCTTATAGGTCATCAAGCTCAAAATGATGATGGTAATAAACAGCTTCATCAACCACTGGATCTAGATCTACTCTATCAACAACTGAGCTAAGATACTCCCTATGATGCTGCTACTGGTGCTACTACTCCTGAACTTGGACCACCTGTAACTCCTGCTACTGATCTTTAGTCAAATCCATGAAGGGCGTAAAAACCCATCTTTTGCTAATTACAACTTGAGGAAGTTAAGCTTGTCGGTCATAGTACCTAAACGATACCAAACTGGGGTTGATACCTTAGGTGGGATAGCCATTTGACCAGGATCCATATCACCTTCATACCACATTCATAGGCCAGCATATGATATACCAGATTTTGATATCCCGTCGGAATCACTACTAGCTGGCATCTCATATTTATCTAGAATGGATACAGGAATCACATACGATTTGACATTGCATCATATTAGAAGCACGATACCTAATTGACCAAGGAATGATGAGAAGCCCAAAACCCGACCATCTTTTTTCTTGCAACGAATCTTGTATCATGATAACATTACGATATTCTATCTATCATGATCAACCCGAATCAACCATCATGCAGAGGAATACACGTATCATGTCTATATAGGATAACCCCTCAATCTATTTGGCTTTGTTGTCGTATATGCTGATGTTATGGTGTCTCTCATAAAGACATATGTATCATTAAGTGGACAAACCGAACCGTGTCGATCAAGTAGCTCTCTTGTTCATTCAACCAATGACCCCTATAGCTGATTCCACTTATTTCAAGCTAGGAGAGTGATTTGAATGATCTAGATAGGATTTCCGATGAAGCAAGAACCACATCTCAGTTGATTCATACGCTCCCAAATCAAACTAAAAAGGTGGTAGTTCAATAGAAACTCAACGAAGAGGTTGGTGAAAAAAAAGGAGTAGCATAATCAACTGGTTCCCCTGCTGCTAGGTGTGCTCCTTGTAGTAGGTATGCGCTACTAGGGCTCCTAGGTCTGATGCTGGATAAACTTGGTAAACTCAATCTCTATCCGCGGGATCTGCTGCTTTCTCTCCTGCTGGTGGGACGAGATCTGCCTATGCGACTTAATATGGAACCATGCTTGTATGGCTAGCTTAGATGGCTGACTTGACTGGCTATTGTAATCAACAGACTCAACTAAATCAACATAGTTCTAATCGACTGCGTAATCAATAGCGTAATCTGCTCACTTCGGATCTGCTACTCGTGCTTATGCTGGAAGATCCAAATCAGCTGCTTCAGAGATAGGCTCAAGATCATAACTAGCATAATCCCTATCACGATTACTAACAGCATAAACTGGTGCTTTTGCTTGGTCAACTTTCACTCCTGTTTTTGAGTACAGTTAATCATAAAGGGGCTGGAATGGGCTAGACTGACAACATGGACAGCTCAGAATGGATGCGCAAGTGCCTCCCTTGTTGTTATGTTGTTACTGTGCTATGCTGGTGCTTCCCTGGCCGTATCTATAGGATATTTAGTTCTGCTGCTTCCTGCACGTATCGTTTGAGTTCCAGGGTATAGTTTGGGTATCGTTATGGTCCAAATGCTGGAAATTGCAGTGCCCGATTCTAGATCAAGAGCGTCGAAACAATGCAAATAATGAGAGGGCCCTATCAGATAGGAATAGTATGATTCTTTTTCCTATATTTAGATGTTTCTGTTCGCCAAGTCATGTTAGATGGTTATGTTAGCTAAAGGCCATGTTAGATGGTTACGTTCACTAAAGGCCTCATTTTCCCATTTATTTCCTCTCCCTTTAGAGTCCGCCCTGGGGAGAGACTTCGTGAAGTATTTAGAGAAGAAATAACTCCAAAGATCATTATCAATAGGGGTTTTGGCTTTCAACTCAATATTGACTGTTAGTCGATCCTTCTACTAAAGATGTTTTCTTTCGATAAGTATTCGATTCAAACCCCCCCTTCGGCTTCAGGATATTCTAGTTTTGAAAGGTAAAGATCCTCATGGCATCAGATGGAATTTGATCTCCAGCTGAAACCTTAACCATGATATCCCCACCAGCAAGCAGTCCACTCTCCTTCGCCTAAGTTAGGTGACATACCCGTTTCCTTGAATAAGTTAAGCTGAATATATGCCCGGAACTATTAGCTGGGTTGTAAAAGTACCATAGAATGCAGTATACCTGGATATAATATACCTATATTCTGCATATTACGCATATCCTCTACGTATGCTCTCTTTATATTAAGACCTTGTATATCCACATACTGGCTATGTCTACCCTGTATATCGTGAAACAGGGGTAAGATTCAAATAGAAATCGCTGGAAAATCCATCTGGGATAATGCTATATACCCAGCATAGTTTTCTACTTTGATTATGTGGCTTGGGCGCTTCCTCTGCTCTCGTCTATGCCCTTGGTGGATCTGGAAGAGAAAGAGTATCCTATATGATGTGACCGCTATGCCGAATGGCTATAGCCTAGTATATACATATCCATACTTCATAGTTTCTCCATATAGAACAGTTAGTGTCATGATCCATTTTCATATGGGGGAAGAGATCTGGCTTCATAATGTTAGAAAATACCACATCTAGAATTAAGCTTATTACTGTAATAATATTATTAATAACTGCCCACATGATAACGCACAAACATCCCATAGTATTTGAGTTTGTAAGCTTTTCTTTACTATACTTATAGGGATAGCCAGGTATATCAATATGGTTAAGCAAAGGTATGCTTAATTTCATACATATGCCACCTTAGTACAATCAACGCATAATATGATAGTATACCCAAACCTAATGGCCTAGTCTACTAATATTTGATATGTATAGGCAGTTTAGTATATGGGGACCTTATTAGGTATGTTATGATCTACTAAGGAGTACCTGATGAGATGACTGAATAAGGAAAGATAGCTATCTATGATATGGGCTAGAATATGATACTATATAGGATATCTCGGACAGGCACTGCTTATGAACTAACAGTATAGCCTATCACTCACTTAGAATTCAATAGTTTATGGATCTGCCTGGTATGATAAGCTATTCCTGAATAGTATAGGGAGACTATAAGAAACCTTTCAAAGATATGAAGAATAGGTACTAGCAGATATCGGGCCAATAAATATAGGGCCTAGGTGATAATAACTAATTGATCTAATTCTACCTAGGTGACTATAGTATCACGCATAATAGTATTATGGATATATGCGCTAGGTCATTACCTGTATCCCACGATTAACCCTAAAGCTAAGGACAGGTGGGTATTGCGATCATATGGTGGTATAGGCAAGAATAGTGCCTAGTCCGGTTCTACCTTAATGGCTTATCACTGTATCCCTTAGATATCATAGCGTAGCCCTAGGTATATCCCCAGTCGATTTCATATCTATGGCTATTCACGAGTAGGCTAACTGCTTGATTACTCAGCATCTACTGTGGTGGTGCCTCTGCCTAGATATTCCTGATATCCATATAACTATTATAAGTATGGCATATCAGACAATCTACTTGTTAACAACAAAATTGTCATTTCAGTTAACATCTCCCCTCGAGGATTGGGGTGGGTGGGTAAATAGTAGCCATTTCCGTCTAATTTAATCTACTTTTGAGAGGTAGGTCCAAGGGAGGATTTGTTATCGGACCAATGAAATGGATTTGATTCTTACTAAACTAGGATGCGACAGCAGGCTCGACCAAAAGGGAGAGGTCATTTCAAGAAGTTTCTCTATTGTTGGCAGTATGAAATGATTGGCTTGGAGGTCGAGCGCCTTTATGCTTACTGGGAGAGCAACCGAGCGAGGGCTGGGAATAACCCAATAAGTGGATTGAATCCATTAGGCAAGAAGGTGTCGCTTAATAGAGTTTGAGATGTGATGCTAGGTGGTGTTAGGCTGCTCGATTCAACGAGGACCCTGTAGCTAGCTTCATGCTTTCACTATCGCTGGATGAAAATGGTGGCGGGGTGGCTGGATGGATGGAGGATTATCTCATTAGCCAAGTAATTTTAGTAGCATGGCAGTATGGGATTGTTTATTAGCCAATAGGGTAAACTTTAGCAGATATCGTGGAATAAATGCCGGATGAATTATACACAACACAGCCAGAACTTATTACACAGAGAAAAGAGAGACATGGCTGGATGGCTAGATTATGGAGATGGGCAATCAGAGAATAAAGCCTCGTTGGTTGGATTGATGGGCGACCTAGGAGTAGGAGGGAGAGGATAGCATAGGCCTTGACACTTGCTTTATTAATGTGGCAGTACAACACTCTGATATTGACCCTTTACTGATATACCTTCTCTTAGAAATACTTTTTGGTTGGTACCACGCACATATTATTTTTCCGGCCGAACCTTGCCCATATGTTGAAGGAATTACAAACCACTCCATTTCTAGAAATACAAGACCTACCCGCCTTTCAGTTACTTATACTGTGCCTGCCTGCTACCCACCAGAATAACCAGACCTGCCTTCCACCTAGTACCGCCTTTCTGGCATCACTTCATGGCTTCACTAGACGTTCTCTTATCAGGATGGGAGAAACCCCCTCAGATACTTGTTCTTGATTATAACAGACATCATTCACAGGCCTTCCATCACACTTTCTTACAAATAAATAGATAGATAGACTGTACCACTATCACTATTGTTCTGGGGTTGAGCCTCAGAAAATTTATTGATGAATTAGACCCACTCCATTCTAGAAAAGAATAGTGCTAGGAAAGAATAGATCTACCCACCTTTTCTTTTACCACTTTCAGACCTAGACCTGTTTGAACTATATCACGAACTTAATTAATCCCTTAGTGCGTGGGATGGGTACTACTATTTCCCTTTAAGGACCGGATCAGCTTACCCCTGACTTGATTATTCCCTTCACCCTAGTGGATAGAGTGCTACTCATTGATGAAGCCAGGAAGAGAAGTGAGTCAGTAGTACCACTATTGAGCTTTCGGGGAGACGAGCTTACAGATACCATTCATGAATTTAGACACAGGACTCCTATTTACCTTTCTTTCATTTGAGGACCTGCTACCAATCCCACCTAGATACTTAGTCCCCTATACCACTTGCTCAATTAATCACAGTGGGTACTGCTTGCTATATACACTTCTTATGGACGGGATCAAACAACCCTCTTATCTTCATCCCTAGGAGATAATTTTTTGCCCTAACCCATTGATGAAGCAGCCAAGAAGAAGAAAGTACAATATGAGTATTGATGGTATGCTTCACCTTACCCTCGAATTTCTTAATGCCTTCACCATATGACGATGGCTTTGCTCCTTACCAACCCATTCTTTCCACTAGGAATAGAAGTATAGGATTAGTATGGAGGGCATAAAACAACAACCTCTCCCTTACTACCCTCAAACTAGGACATGGAGTGATGCCCAACCCATTACCCTTCTATAAGAAACCGATCAACCAACCTTGATTTAGAGAGTACTGCCTGCCCAACCCGTTTATGAAGCCAGGAATTGAAGTAGGGTACAACATATATGAACCTTTGACTTACGAGCATCCACCAGATACTTGACTTACCACTCCCTTCAACAAACCGGTTATTAAGTGCTGCCTGCCCTTGTCTGGTTACAGACAAGTGATATACATTCCTTACTCAACAAATCAATGAAAGTGCTTAAAAAGAAAGGATGCATAAGAAGGCTTGACCAATGGGAAAGGAAAGAAAGAAGAGAAAGAAGAAAAAGACCTTTCGTTCCCTTGGTTCTCTTAACATTTTATGCGATCGGTCTTTATCGTGTTCGTGTTGCCTAGTTGAAGTGAAAAGACGAAGAGTAACACGATTCAAGGCCGATTGTTGCTACTAAAAGATGCATTTGACCTTCCCCCAGTCCAGTCCTGAGAGCCAACCAAGCCATTCTCATAAATAAATTACCCTTTCATTAGGCTCTAAACAAGTTAGCCAGCGTAGCGAAGTATAAGGAGCTCGAGTAATAGGTTATGATAAACTTGGTCGAAACAACTAGAATATCTGCATGCACTAATCGCTGAACCCCACTCCATCGTTGAACGTCTAATAATAAAGAAAGAGTGATTTATATTGACGACCATTGATATTGACAAAAGATAGGAAGGTTTAGTTGTCAGGATAGAGAATCTAAAAAGGTGGTAAACCCTACTACTAATAGCAGTATGAGTAATTACAACAGTTGCCTGTATGCATTCACTAAAAAGAAATAATGCTTTGCTTGCTCAATCGACTAGTAATAATCCACATCTTACACTTTTGAAAGATTTCATTTAGTCAAACACACATCCATTGACCACCAACCGTCGAAACATGTATCGTATTATGAACGAATTACTAGATCCCCTCCATAAGTCATATGAAATTATGTTATAACCAACCTAATGAATGCAGAAACGATACAGAATGCTGTGAAATGCATCTCACTCTTGCTTAGACCCGCGGGTCACGAATAAAGAATTATAGATCTTATTCACAGCAAGTAGGTGTATACTATGCATCCATGGATGGAAAGACAAATTGCACCGGTGAGACTATAATTTTGATATGATGCATTAGCAATTTTTGCATACCTCCCACTGTGCATGGAGATCCAATTTGTTTAGTTTCTCATCGAAAGTAGCATAGATCACAAGAAAATGTCTGTCACTGAGAACATCAAAATGACTATTTACCCACCCACCCCAATCCCCGAACGAGGTCGCTTGTCCGCTTCTTGAAAGGATATCTGGCTATCAAAATGGATGTACTAGGACCCTGACCAGCTTGTGCTTGCCTCAGTATAGGCTCATATAAGTCCCTCTGTGTATCCATTTTCCCCTGCATACCATTCCTCAATGTACGCCATCCACGAGAAGTGTAAGGATCTGTCTCTCTATGCTCTAGGTCAGCTCATATAAGTAATCTGTATGCATCCTCTCTATATACCCTACCCTCTAATATCATAGCAAATACTGTATCAATAAAAACCTCAAGCAGAAGCTCCTAACAGCCTCAATCTCACAAATATCTGACCCTAGATCTATCCCCTTCTCGATAGGCCCCTAAACACCTTCCTCCTGCATACCTGTAACCTCGACCTGTGCCACTCCCTCACCTATTGCAACAAACAACACTGCTCGGGGGCCCTATCTGTATGCCATGCCTACAATTATCCACTTGCAATTCCCCACCATCCCTGCAATTATCCACTGAATTCCCCTACATCACTTGGATTAATGAGGCGCTTAACAGATATCGCTAAAATGGAGTGGAATTATGCTGAGTAGTAGTAGTCCAGTGAGGTTAAGGTGATCCCTCCCTCATCTCTCCTTCCATCTCCATCTGGTGTTTCTAATATTCTGAGACCGTAATCCATAAACCTTGTGGGCACTTGAATTCGATCGATGTTGTCAAAAGGAAGGGGGCCACTCACCTAAATAATAGAAATAAGAAGTGCCTAAAGAGGATTCCAACCAATAAAGGCACCTATATCTCTAACTTGAAATAAACACTTATATAAACGTCCGCCCTAAAAAAGCAGAGATATAACTCAAAAGGCAGGCACCCTTCTCAAGAATGGCCTGATCCAATATGAAACTAAGGATGAGGTAATTTATGTTATTTTATTCCATATTTATGTTCGTTCGGCATCCTTCCCTGACCCAATCTTCCTTGCCAGGCTTGACTTGCTTGCGATATAAGAGAAAGAAGGGTTTGGGCAATAGTTTGCCTTTCCTTCCGTACTTCAAATTGAAAAAGAAGAGCGTCTCCATTTACCCTGCTTGGTCCAATTGGCTTGCCCCCGGGACCAATGTATGTAGGCCAGGACTATAATGAGGAAGGGAAAAACCGGCTCCTGTGGCATCGAGTACCAACATCAGCATGGGCAGTTCCAGGTCTAGCTTAAGCAGTTGATGCGGTTGGTTCATACGCGGCATCCCTTCCAGGTGGTATTTCCAGGTGGTTTAGATTAAGTAGTCGATGTAGCACTACCCATACCCATATTCTGATGTTCCAGATGTCGATCCAACAAATTATGACTTTGATCCCGTAGATCTAGTAGAAGTAGATCTAGCAGAACCATAACCCACAGTAGCATAAGTCGTCGATCCAGCAGGAGTAGGCCTTGCTCCTACATATAAGGTCTTTCACCACTGGACTTTGCACCTATACCGGGATTTAATGAATTAATACTTGACACAATTTGGAGTTTGTAGCACCCACTGAGCTTAGTCCTTTAACCGGGCTTACTATAGCCAGCAACAATAGATCCAGCTACAACATCCCTTCCATTTCCAGATTGATAGCTTGAAGCAGCAGAGTAAGCAAAGCTAGCAACACCACCAGCATATACGGTAGCACCAGCAAAGCTAACAGCCCTTGATCCAGAAGTTGATCTTGAGTTTGATCCAGCTTGAGGTCCAGTAGATTCTTCTGTTCCATATCCTTCAATAGTAGCAAATCCAGTAGCAGATTCAAAAGCACCTAGAGAAAATCCAGTCGCAGGAGCATCATCATTCGGAAACGGTTATTTGGACACGGGATTCCCAGCAACATTATTGGAACTAACATTCTTATTCCCAGCATAATTTCCATACTGGCATTCCCACACGACCATCCCATAAGCATTCCCAGCATTAGAATCGGCATCATTCCTGGCATTATAAGAACCAGCAGAATTTCCAAGTAGTAGCACAAGCTAAGCCAAAAAGCAGTCCCAGTTCCAGGCACGGATAAATAAGCAAGGGTGGCAGTACCAATACCAGGACTAGTAACAGATTCAATTCCATTAATTGAATATCCGTTTCCAAGTATGGATTCACCACCCGCAGGAGAGGAGGAAGCATAAGATCCTTTTGATTCACGACCCACATACATAGGCGTAATCCATTGAAGTTTATACACCAGCATCTCTCTTGTTCAGCGACAGTTAAATAAACCACGGTATACCCTTCATTTCAAGTGTCAGTGTCATAGGAAAATAAAGGTGAAGTGGGATAGGATTTATTAATGGGTTGGTAAGGTATTATTCTGTAAGTAATAGGTATTCATGCACGCGCGTTAACAATTTCCTCTTCCTTCCTAATATCCTTCCTTCCTTCTCAATTATACTTATTCATATTCACATATTATATATGTTATATATGACATGCCTACGTGCGAAGAAGACTCCTCTCTTCTCTCCCTATTGTTATAGTTGGATCGACCAGGACCAGCCAGCTTTTTGCCTACATCCTTTCCTTCACTTCTTCCACCTTGATGTATGACTTCGACCACCCACCTAGATTCAACCAGCTCGATGCCCACTTCCACCTTTCTGCCTATTTACTTCAATTATTCAATGGAGAGGCCCATAATAAGGCTACCAATAAACCAGGCTACTGATAAACCTAACCAATGAGAGGCCAGAAGGGAGGTCAGAAGTTGGAGGCCAGAAGTTCCCTCGATAAGTTGAAAATAGGCCAGAAGTTCTTCAAGGAGGGCCAGAGGTTTATCATAGGCAATAAGTTCCCTTAAATAGTATCCATATGCTTCCGTAAGGCTCCCTTTCGTTTAGGTTTGGCCATGGGGAGATCCGATTGCATTGAGTTGGGGCTTTCTCAAATCAGAAATCTTATACCAAATCTGCTGCAATAAGGATCTAATACTTGGGCGACTATGTCATTGAGGAAAGAGAGTAAATGAGGTGTTCTCTATTATTCTCTTTGCTATATATTCAAGCTACTTGGCCCTTTCCTAGCCACTCCCTTTATCCTAAGTTGGACCACTAATTCAGGAAGCCCTTACCCCTACTCGACTGGCCTGTGCTCTTTCAAACCGGTTAAGAGGCCATTTACGCGCTTTATACGGAAATGGAAAAAAATGGGCTGTGCTGTAGGGGGATTTTTTATTTATGGGATGTATCAAATGATGCCAACTTTATAAATAAAAACGAGTTGTATGGCTTCGCTCCTTGCTTCCCCATTCTCTTTTTCAATATTTGTAATAGGACCCCTTAATAGCTATGCCAGGTATTGTTTGAATTGCTAATATTGTTAGTTGGGAATATAGATAGATCTCAAGATATGGATATGGATGAAATAATATATTATGTATTAGTATATGCGACTCCTCTGTATATGACTCCTATATTATATATATATATATATATATATATATATATATATATATATATATATATATATGTATCAGTTATTATATATGACTCCGGACTCCGAAAAACAAAGAGGGTAATTCAAGAGTTTCCGAATTATCTGACTGAACTGATCTCTGCTCTAAAAGCTATCTCCCTAAACAAACTAAAGAAATTAGAGGATGCTACAGCATGACTCGACCAACGGGAGAGGAATAACCCTACAACAGTAAAGAAAGGTATAACCCTCTGACCCTGACCTCCTCATCCTCCTAATGGTAAGGCTCGCCATCCCTTCTAACCCTCCCATAACTGACACTTATATGATATATTCCCACTCAATAAACTGGAAAGGAACCATCTTTCTTTTGTTTCTGAAAGGGATAACCATCTCTGGTCTTTTCCCTACTCTCCTGATGCCTGATGAGTCAAGCCTTTACCAATCCACTAGCTTTCCTTGACCCCGCAGCGTGATCGTGTTAGTCCAAATTTATGTCATTCCATATATAAATAATGACCAGCAGCCACTCTTACCTTACTCATTTCCTCGATATCTTTGAAGGAAGGGAAAAGCCAAGCCATACCCCGAGAAGCTTTACATTGTTGCCTAAGTAAATTAAGTATGTTAAGCGGATGATTGAGAAAGACCCTTGATCTCTCCTCCTTCAGGCAGGGGATGTTCTATTTTATAATAGCAGGGCTGCGCACCACGATCTATGACTAGCTCAGACCCATCAATACGACTAGCTACTTATGGACCACTTTAGACCACCATCGCTATGAACCACCTGCACCGGCCCCATCTTTGCCTTTAACCGCTAATAAGGCGGATAGAAGTCGACCAACTATCTATATGAAATGCACGAGAAAGGTTGCCTCACTAATGAAATCGAGGAAGATAGCTTAAATGCACTCTCATTTCCTTCCAGCTCCTGTAGGTTGACCTCCCGTCCTCTTCATACACACGTATATATAGCGGAAATGCATCCCTTAAAGAATTAGGTTGCGGCGCACCGATGCGATGGGAAGGCGGAAGGAATATATCGTACCGAATCAATGCACTAATGTTGTGAGCGTGTAGATGCATTTGACTCGCAGAGGGCTTTCATAAATGCACTGCTGGGGAGGGAGGAGAAGGGCTATCAATAATTTGAGTTAACGCTCGAATGCTTGATGAAGAAATGAATGAAAGGGTTCGTACTAGGGCTCACTTCCTCTCCCGTCTATGGTCTCGCTTCTATTCCTCTCCCATATCTTTGGTCGAGCAAGCTTTCTTTCTCCTCCTATCCCTAAATGGACTCGGCAGGTAGAGTGCATTGTTACTGTCAAAGGGGAATATTGGGGATTGAAAACTAAAGGACATGATTGGATTAATCAATCAATTTTTATTTATTTATTGATCAAGCGGCCGGAATGAATTGCATTCTCGATACCAACCACACTCAAGTGGGCCATCATCAGTCCAGTCAATGGAATCACCTCTGAAAAGTAAGTTCAGTGCTTGTTTCGCCCTCTTACCACCTTCTCCTATCCTTCCCAGAGAGGCCTTCCCACAGGAGTGTTTTGGAGCATACATCCCCTTTCAGATAGCTTTTCGTTTGGCCGCATCGCATCTGGTTCAAAAAGGCCTTTACCATAGACAGGAGCCTAAACGTCTGGAGAATTCTTACTCTTGACAGGGGAGGGGAGTTCACCGGCCCCCTCTTTCAAATGGCTGCTCTTATTTACGGGGTAAGCATCAATTGCTCCATCGAACCCATTTATAAATTCTTCTATTCTCTCCCAGCCGATCCAGCCCATAAATGCTATCTCCTTCTCCCTACCAACATGAATGAGGAGTCGTAACAACAACCAATACCTACTTCCACCTACCTCTCGCTCTCCCACTTGCCTACCTCCCACATCCAATCTCTCTATTCCTCGAATCTAATACAACTCTTTTTTTCATCACTCAAAGTAGAATCTCTTTCTTTCTTATGGTGTAGTGAATCCAATCTCTCACCCATGGTTTGAATCCCCTTTTCCGGTAGCCAAATAGAATTCTAATCCGGTCTTCTCCAGTTATTTTACCATAGTGAATCTAATCTTTGACTTAGCCGAATCTGGCCCACTCCTGTTGGCAATCCAAGTAATCCCACTATCCGACCAAATCCAACTGACCGGGGGGAAATCTCACTGTTGTTAGCGCCCAAACCAGGCTCTTCGTCCCGCTACTGCTAGCATTCCCCAGTGCTTATTTAGCCTTCGTGCAGCGTATATAAAGGCCGCCTTCCCCTTGGGCGGGAAACCCCAAGCTGCGCCCGGTCAAGCACCTCAGAAAGCCTTGTTATAACCTCTTGTAGCTGTGCACTTCAGGCTGGCCTTGCTATAACATAACTTCACCAAATAATTTCACACCGATGTATCACCCTCGACTGGGTCATCATTATACTCTATAGGCCTTATCGATCGAACTGGGAGGTTCACTATCTGTAAGTAAATCCGTTTTCCCCACCAGACAGATAAGGAAAAATCTTTCCCGAGCCAAGAGAGCAGGGTAAAAAAGTGAAACCTTTTACTTCAAGGGGCATAGCGAGGGGAAGGTTAAACCCCGCTTAGCTTAACTTCAACCCGCTTAACGGGGAAGGGGGGGGGGCGGTCGCCCGCCGGCCGATCAGATCTCTGAGATTGACCAGCCAGCTGCCCTATCTATTCATCTCTATTGAAGAGGAGTCAGCTGCCTGCGCGAGTAACCTTATTAATTATAGCTCTGAGTAACCCTCCTCTAGGCTCCGCTAGATGACATCGACGTTCCTCCCGTCATCTGACCGTCCTTGTGATGGTTCCCTGGGATCGAATATTCCCACCTAGGTTTGCGTTGCCATGATCGATATTGGCCCGACGTTTATGTACTCTCGTATGTAATGCGTGTTGCAGGGGGCACTATAGTATAGGGATTTACATTTATAACGCATATTCTATCATAATGGCATAGAGATGTCTCCCTGCCTACAGGCAGGTGATAGTGCCGCGCACCTAATATGTGAAAGCGCCAAGCAGCGCGACCCGGTTCTACGTCCGAAGTGCTCGTCCAAGGAGGGAGTTTGCCCGACCCCCCGAAACCCAACTTGAATCACTAACATAAACCCCACCCACAAATTCATTAGTTTTGAATATAGTGAATCCCTCCTGATTATGAAAATTGAGGGGTTTTCTATTTTTGGGTTTGTTTTCCGAAGAAAAGAATCACCCCGCTAACAACCTCTTCCCTTTCTTCCCCGGCTGGATCGAGAAAGATTTGGAGGTTGGGAAAGACTCTCACCCATATGAATGAGTGAGCGACTCCGTCCCTTGTTTCAGTCAGAATTAGTCCCCCGAATCCTGGGACATTGGCTTCCGCCAACAGTGAACTCCTAAGGATCGCATCCCGCGCATATTCTGCATTATATCCTGCAACTGATTCAGCTTCCGCTTCTGCGGCATCATCCGCGTATATTCTCCAGATATGACTCTGAATCATCGTGGCCTCGCTTCGGGGATCAGAGGAAATGCATTAGTTTCTATCAATGAAAACAAAAAATATAACGACATGGAATACAATAAAACGGAAAAGAGATATTTTGTGAAATGAAGTCGCCATTGGCAGTCTCAAGAGAAATTTCCTGCGGAGCTCATTTTTACACATGGAGCAAGGCAACTGCTAAATTAATGGAAATTTCAGCACAGTCACTGCAAGGCCAGATAGACTCTTGGCTTTGGACTCAGTCATAGGTCAGTCTATTTTGTAGATTGTCTTCCCAAAATAGGAAGCCAAACATTATTACCCATAATATTTGGACTATAACTTCTACATTGAGCACTTCATTGAAAGGTATGGCTCATGCATCTGACAGAGGAATTATGCTATTCCCTAGGGTTTTATGGTATCATGCATGGTTGACTTCAGTTGGACTTCAGTGGCAGAAGTTTGGAGGAGTTAATGAGACAGCTAGTGGAGTTGTGTTCTGTTTATTTTAGTTGAACTGATTGAGATTAGTTTAACTAGCTAATCAATTAGTTATGAGTGGAGTGAATTAAATATTATTTAATTCATTAATTAGCAACTCATTATTCAACTCAAGAACACATCAGTTCACTACAGTGCATGATCAGTTCAGTGGAGACCAGTGAAAGAGGTAGATGAAAGGGTGGAGTTAGCTATCGGTGGCGACATCAGTTGTGCATGAGAATTGCACCACACTTGGAGGATTTGTCCATGACAATTGCGCAGTCAAGCCAAGGAGATTCGAACCTTGGATCTCTATATAGATAGGCCTAGATTGCGCAATAGAGGCAAGGCAATTGGCGGTGAGTTTTGAACCAGTAACCTGTTCAAAACTGAGCTAGATTGTGGGTAACTGTATGAGAAAGTACCGAGTACTTGTGAGGAGTATTGTACTGAGTTTGTTACTTGATTTCTCCATTATAATATACACAATAGCTGCGGGGTTTTCAGCTATAAGCTTTCCCCATACATACTGTATTAATGTGTATGATGATTTGATGTGTTATCGCTTGATTTTATTTCCGCATGTTTGATGATCTGAGTGGAAGAGATTATGTGTTGCATATAAATTCGAATTGTATGTGATCAGGATAGTCTCGGTGAATAATTAATCATTATTCAACAAATTTCTATAGAACAAGGGAATACCAAATCATATCTTCCTTTGCACCATGACAATATCACTCAAATTACAGGGACCTACACATATTGGTACAGTATACCGGGGTCCCCGGTCAGGGCCACACGTGCAAGTTTCCCTGCATGTGGCTCGTCCATGCTTTACTTTCCAAGGGCGCGCCCCCAGCCCCTTGAATGAAATGAATAGATGGAGGGGAACTTCACCGTGTTCAGATACTATGGCAGGAATTCACCCTATCCATCCCTAGCTAGCTTATCGGGGTGCATAGGCCTACCGACCAAGCGCTCGCTTCAGCTTTTTGACCTTAAGAAGGTTGTTGGAAGTATCGGTGTTGGGTCATATAGGTTGTGTTTCTCTATCTCGGCATACAGAAGGAGGCAAGAAATTGGTTGGGTCTTGGAGCGAACTACTCATGTGGTTGGTTGCCCCCTTTCACTGTGAATAAAAACATTTGCTACAAAAGGGTTAGGGGGTTGGTTGTTCGGCAGATCCCCATATATTCCCGGACCTACGGTCCCTTTGCAAGGTTCTAAATTGGGCACTATCTATAATTCATTTGTGAATTTGTTACGGAAACTACGATCGATCCATAGTGCCGTAATTATGTAACTATAGATCTTGCCTTTCCTTCGCTACGGTGGTATAGGTCTTACGCATAGCGAAGGTAAGGTCCCTCAATTTACTTATTTGGTGAGGGGCCGGTCTTCGAGTTCCTCCATTTTCACCCACCCAAGATCTAATAGCAATAAAACGGAGCTGCTCCTCACTATTCATATGGTGAGGCCCGGTAGGGACTCGGCCGAGGTTACGAGGTCGAGGAGAGGTAACGCTCGACCACCGGGAGAGGGCTTTAAATAGTCTCTGAATTTACGAATGCCGGCCAAGGCCCCCCACCAGATAAGTTACTTTTAAGTGACTCGCCCGACCTAAGAAGGGCGAGGTACTATAAGAGGCACTCACCCGTTATGGGTGAGGGTTTTCACACTCGACCGAAAAAGGTTCTTTATTGCTCAGCCATAAGCCCCCCACCCAATAAGCAAACCAAAAAGGTATGAGGGACGAGTCGCTCGGTTGTTATGGCCGAGGTACGTTAAGTGACTCGCACTACTGTAGAGGGCGAGGAACGAAAACGAGCCCTCTGGGCCTTTAAGGACCTTTTTATTAAGAATTCAGGTTATCCCTATCGGACCAATACCTACCTCTCGCTACTAGATATCTATCTATAGATAGATAGGTAGATATCTAGGGGGGGGTATAACCTTGTGGCACCCCCGGATTTTATCAGGACCTGCTGCCTATGAAAGAAATAATAGATAAATAAATAGGTGCCCAATGATTCCTTCATCAATAGGGGCATCATCATGACCTACAGCCCCTTCCTCTACCAAGCACTTCCACGAAATGGAAACGGGCGGCATCGTCGACCGACATTTGTTGCTTTGGTGTATATTCCGGAGTACATTGATGGCCGATCTGTCACCCATACATTCCTTGCCCCTATTCATATTAGTCCCTTAGGTTTCGAATAGATATTCCCGCAGTTCAGATTCGGCCTATTACTATTCATCATTAAGTTTCCCACTTCTCCATCCAAAAGCATGGTTCCTGTCGCTATATATTCCATTCATTGGGTGATCCCTCACTCTCACGTTCGAGTGTTTGCTCGTCGTTTAGGCCGATGAGTGGCATCTCTGCCCATTGCAGCCACCCCCGGGGGTTATTCGCACCTGGATAGGACCAGGACCCTTGGTGCCGTCAGACTGCCTTTTCCGGAAGGGTCTCAACCCTATTGTTGCAACTCAAAATTAGCCTTGCGGCGAGACGCGAACATTAACCATGCTGCGGTTCCCTCCGGTCCGTTCCCGGGTTGGGTTAGGGTAACATCCGACCGAGTGCTGTAGCGGATCCAAACGCGCTCACGAGGCACACAATAATAATAAGACCAATAGATACTTCGTAAGAGACCATTTGAGCTACAGATCGTAATGCTCCTGGAAAAGAATATTTTGGATATGGGGGAGTTCCAGTTTCCAATAATCAACGAGAGGATCATACCCCCCCCCATCCGGTCCTCTATGGACCGTATGAGCACGTCCGTCACCACCGCGCTTATGGCTCTCTACCCCAAATTTCTTGTTGCTCTGGCCGGGGTCTTCCCCCCCTTTGATTCCTTAGTAAACCCCCCTTTTTATTCAGAATGAAGTGGCGGGGCATGGCCCCCCCCCCCCTCCTTATCTAACATATATGATCTCAGTTTATATAACTGTGTTCAATGAAGAGTTGGCCTTTATGGGAAGGAGCGAAGTCGCTTGTCCTTGCTCTCAGAAGAGCAAGCGACTACATTCCTTCCTCAGGCAAGGTCAATCCTTCGACAATGCATATATTATATACGTAATTGCGCTTTAGCAAAGACAGACATAACTCTGTTTCTGACCGTACTTATCTTTTTTCCCCTCAAATGACATATGTTGAATTACCGCTATCGAGTCATTACGTAATTACGTATATAAATAATGACTGGAATCACAGACAAGTTTCAGTCCTTCGTGATTGATCGATTGATGGGTGCGTGCGGTGTGAAGCAGGTTCAATGCCTGCTGTATCGGAAAGAATGCATCGGACGGATGCGTTCTCATAGGGGGGGGGCAGTTTACCGGAAAGTTATCTGTGCGAGGAATTGAAGTGAATTCAGTAGAGCATGCTCGTTAGTAGAGCGTGCTCGTCAGTAGAGCGTGCTAATAATATGGCCCGAGGTAGAGCACTCACGGGAAAGGTCAATTCTTGCTCGACCATAAGAAACGTAGTCAGAGGAACACTAAGTAGTCGCTCGACCATAAGGATGTGCAAGTAGGCTCGACCGCTAGGGAGAGGCTCGGTAGGGACTCACCGATTCATATGGGTGAGGAATTGGTCGTCATGACGACAACTGGTTCGAATCCAGCCCTCGGAAACGCCTTCTCTTTCACCGCCGGGAAGGGGGCGGGGTAAAGCAGCCATAACTGAGCTATGCATGATTCCTCCCGGTACTGACCACTGAAACGAGCCACTTCTACCGTACCTATCGCTTAGATGGTATTCATGGATCACAGACGGTTGGCATAAATGGAGTGAGTAATTATCTATCGCCTATCCATTCTGTGGTGGCTTTCCGTAATAAAAATACTTTCTGCTCGAATCCCTAACCCTCAGCATGGCAGGCAATAGCATGAATCCGAAATAGTATAATGACATAGTGACTGATGGAAACATGGATCCTGATCGATGGGTAAACATGAATCCGGAATCCGGTAACAACTAATCGAGATAGCATGAATCCCGCGGTTGATATAGATAGTGCCAAGCTTGTTCGATGGAAATATGGATACTTGGTTAGCTCTGGAGCGAGCAGATGGCTTTTAACGAGAGTAATGGGTTGGGTTGAGTAAGATTAGAGCCTCGTAGGAGCTTCCTTCACCTTAGTGCTATTATGGTATGGCTTGGGGGTGGGCCCTTACTTACTAAATCGATTCCAGGTGTGATTGGATGAATCGGCCGGATGATTTTTGACCCAGGATTTAGGGCTTATTCTCTCAAATACACCATATAAAAGGAGGGGGAAGTGTGATCATTGAATCGAATTGGTTGGAAACTCTAATGTATCCGATGTTGGCTGATAACCCATCCAGACAGACACTATCGATTCCTATTCCTCTTCCTACATACAGCCAACCACTGAAGCCACGTTTGGTTAGCCGGGCGGGGCACCTCATCGGTCTCGGATGGATAATACTGTCTATGTTTGATAAGTCCTCGTCGAAGAATCGTTTTGACTGACTTAAGGCAAAGAGCAAAGGTTTGGTGGAACAACACTCACGCGCGTGATTTACCGAGCGAGTGGGTTACTACCTTCTACGCTGGGAATTATTGGTTATCCGGGACATTGACCTCAATTCGAAAACCTCTATCTGAAACATTCTATTCCACATTCGAAGTGGTTTATATATTGATCCTACCTACCTATAGTGTTTATAAGCTCCTAACTTCCGCAATGGATAACTGCGAAGGCGTAGCATAAAACACGATCGATCTGCAGTGGGCTCAGAACCGGGATAAGGTCATAGCGGGATCCAGTCATTCATAGCGGGATTGGATCTACTTTACGAACCATGTCGTACTGTCACCCTGCCTGTTTGACAACCACAAAGCATGATGCCTCTCCCGATGGGTCGATTAACTCGTTCCTCGGTCCTCTTATTTACGTTGATCTCATGAACCACCTCCACCTATTTTTTCGATCCTTACTTCAGGCAGGAAGTAAGCCGGTCATCTCCTTCGCCATGATTGATCTCCTTCGGGGCAGATCAAAATATATCTGAATTCCGTAATGCCCATCCACAGACAGATATCGGTTACCTCTCCTTATCAGTCGAGTGATTTTCATTCCTCTGCAAGTGGGTAGTTTTTTCCCCTGCAAAGGTAGGTGAGTGAGAGTAGTGGTATGGGAAAAGTAGGCCTAGGTACAAGAAGGTAGGTTAGGTTCAGTTATCTCTACCAAAGGTAGGTGATTTATAATAGTGGTATCGGTTACCTTTGCAAGGTAGGCAAGGTTCTTTTTTCATTGATTCTCTTAACTGATTCGTCTTCTATTTAGGCTGGACGGGAAGGAGTGGGATTGGAAGCGCTAGGTTTCACTAATAAGAAGGAAGGAAGGTAGCCGGTCAAGACAAGCGTGCATATAGAGGAATTAGTGCCTGGGCTCAATAGCTTGATTAGATTAGTTGTTGGAATTTTGACCTGCCTTCTTAGGAAGGAACATCCCAACCCTCATCCTAAGCAGTTGTTAGGGATGTGCTGAGACCTATCCGAATTATATACCCCAACCCTCACAATGGTCAGGTGGGCGACCAAACCCCGACCCTTCCATCCTACCTTATGCCCGACCCTTGCAACCTCCCCCTATGAATTCAGGTTTTAAGGCAGGTACTAAGAACTCTCCCTATCACCTATATAGAAACCCTCATCCTCAGTCGTAAGGTAGGTAGGTGCTTCATGTCATTATTTAGGCGCTTATAATTATACTCATTCTCTAACCAGATTGGGTCGGGAAGAAACTGAAATCCATTACACATCGGGAGCAACCTGCGATACACCCATCCAAAGAGACAGACAGACAGGTAGACAGACAGACAGATCAGGGGATAGAGTCAACATGATTTGGGGAACAATGATTCTCGCCATCCGGCCAGAACCTGAGGATTCACTCGCCCAAGTGCTAACCACTCACCCAACCTGACACGACTACTGCCTCTCAAAAGTTTAGTAGTTGCTCCCTCTTACCCAGCCATCTATCTCACTCCACTAGTCTGGCTTATCAATAATGGACAATTCATTTAGATCGAATAACTGGTAAAGATAGATAGTCTGGTGCTTATCAAAAGACAATCTTGTGCTTCAAGGAAAATGTGTCATCATCCAAGAAATAACTCGCTCGATGTGCCCCAAATAGAAAAAAATTGCAAAGCTCCTTCTATACACACTATTACCCATGACCCCATGAGGGAGGATCTGCTAAACCATTCTTGCCTATGAACCCAACTTGCTTGCGAATCATTGCTACAATGAGCGTTCCGTAATCCAAACCAATGGGGGGGCAACAGGTAGTGAGTGGGCCACAGGTGGGAGTGTACCGTAGCTATTTACTCACACCCCATACAGCCATCCACAGAGAGAGAATGACAGATTGGGGGAAGGAAGGATGGAAGGAACATTATATCGGGAACAATCCGACCATCCAATCAGACCCTTAGTCATGTATGTGTTTGAAACTACAACCTTGAGCTTATTAATTCAACTTGACTAAATAGACGTTTCTTAGTACCTACCTACCCTTGCTTAATTAGGACGGGGAGATTAGGAAAACCTTCCCCACACTAGTAGAACAATAATAGAATTATACCCAACTCAGTAGTACAGTCCCTATCCCGATGGTCGAGTGACTCCGTCCCTCTATTCAAAACCTATTAAGGATAGTAGTGCATGGGCTAAAGTGCCCCCCAAACCCCCTGGTTATATAATCGATGGTGTAACGACTGCCCTATTTTATAAGGCGATATTTTGATTGGCCGGTTGAAGTGAAACCGTTTAACTTTATGTTTGTTTCCGGTATAGTACAGTCTTCCGGGGCTGACCTTTAGCTACTTTGGTTTGGCCCATCATTGTTTCTTCCCTATCTTACCTAGCTTAATGAGGATGGGTCCAACTTATCCTTACTTATCTATCATTATCTTAGAAGCTGAATGGATTAGGAGCTGAATGAGTGAGGAGTGATTTAATCATCTTCCTTACCGCCTTCCTTAATTAGGAGTAGCCTTATCTTACTTCCCTGGCCTTATTATGTAAACTGAATGGAGGAGAGGGATAAGCTTGAAGAAGAAGAAGATGAAGGTGAAGATGAAGAAGATGTAAAATAATACTCGAGCTAGCTTTGTGAATGAGTAGTGGAGTTATTACCCCTTATTAATGCTTTTATTCACCGCTGTAGGTATTAACAATAGAACTTCTTTACCACTGCTTAATAAAATACTAGTTGGATGGATAGCCTTTTTGTTTTGCGCTCCCCCACCTAGAGCCTTTACCGCTACCATACACCCATCCACAGAGATAGATAGATTCCGGGAGAACAAAAGAGACAGACAGATCGCCGGGGAGGGAACATGATTTCGGGGCCAATCCGACCATCCAGCCATCCATTTTGTTGAAATCGCCCAAGTGATAACCATTCACACAACCTCACACGGACGGAAACTGCCTCTCTAAAGTAGCATAGTTTATACTTACTCAGCCATCCATTAGTTCTTAATTGACTGATCAAAAAGTGGTTTGTTTAGCTCCTACCTCTCCCTTCTTTGTCACCCAACAACTCAACAACTCGCCAAGATAGATGCGTGCCTCTTTCCAATCTATACCCCATGAGTAAGTAGCCGCTGCTTTACCTATCCATCATCCCGATAGCGTCCCCGTAGCTACGAGAATCCAACCCAGTGGCCACAGACAGCTAGCGTTAATCAGTCTAGATAGCGTAGTTGCTGCCTCTCTCCCATCCATCCAGCAGAAGGAGCATAGCTGCCTATCCCCAATGAATGAGGAAGTAGCGGCTTGAAGTCTCCCCCATACACAACCTTCTTAGTGAGTGTATATTCCTTACCTCTTATTCTTTTATTAATGAGTAGTTCGGGAGGATGATTTCAACCTTCCTCTACCTTCCTTCCTTGAGTGTATGTGTCTCTATATAGTCTTTTTATTGTATGTTATTTCTTTATTTCTTTCTGAGTCAGTGGAGTTGGATGGTCTGTGCCTCCCTTAAGTTGGGGACTACCCACCACCTACCTTATATTTCTATGGCCCTATCCAATATTTCTCATTATTTGATTGAAGACCCTCTCTGGCTTTTGAAACTTTCTTCTCTTGTTGGGCCTGACCTTTCTAAGTTTAGATGAGTTCTACCTTCTATACTACCCTAGCTAGTATGTGTATAAGTCTTTCTTCCCCTACTTACCTAGCTGAATGAATGATAACAGGTAATTGGAATAAAGTGAGAAATGCTTTCGCGAGGGATCCTAAGAAGGATATGAATTTTCGGGTTTCTCTATGTACCATTTCGCCATGATTCCTGTGATAGTGCGTTGGAATAAGTGTAACCTAATCGAATCGTCAACTATGCTATTCGAGGAACACCATGAGTGAAATGACTTGACATGGCTGCACAGATCTTCTCCAGTCCTTCAAACTTTGGGATGTCTGAAGGGAGTTTGGTTGGCATAGCAGGCCAATTTGTATTTTGCTGGAATTGAATGAAGTTCTTACATAGAACGGAGCTATACGCGATTAAAGCGTATCAGGACAGAACAAATTGGAACACACTGCACTTGAAAGGGTTTCCTTCGTCTAACTCGGGTGAAGCAAGGTTTACGTTGTTTCAGGACCTTATAGACGTGTACTCATGATGGAAGAGATATAAGTACCCTCTTTCTTTAAGGAGCTGACCCTTTCTTTTTTCCCCTCAAAGAGCATAGCGAAGGTAAGGTCCTGGCACTATACACCTTTCATTTCAGTTCAATTTGGAACTACTCGCTCCGGATGCTATGCTGATAGGTCAATCAGGTATGCTTATGGTGGTTCTGGTTCAAATGCAATTGCTGGCGAATATGAAACTGCTACTGTATCTCCCACTGCTACCGGTGTCTATGCTTGCTTGGATACTTGCTTCCTTGTCGCTGGTTCTTAATCAACGGGTGCTTCCACTATTGCTACCTTAGCTGCTGGTACCAATCCAATGCTGGATCAACTGAATCATTTGGAGCTAGATCAACTTTGACTGGTGAATCAATAGTAAATGATGTGGGATCTTGATCTATAACTGAGTCAACTGGGATTGGATCCACTCGGTAAAAAACAATTGCTGGTGTTGAAGCTGATAGAGAAACTGAAGCCATTGGTACTCAAACAGGCTCTCGAATGGGTTTTGCTACCTTTGCTGGTGAATCTGTTCGCTCTGAATCTGGAACAGGAGGATCTTCAAAAAGAAGGTAAAGAACTGAATCTTTGCCTGTTGGCATGGGATCTCGATCTCGCCTTCGAACTGCCTTTCCCTCCACCCTAGCCTTCGCCGCGGGATCAACTGGGGTAAGCTCAATTTACATATGCTCCTGGAACTGGAATAGGCTCTGCTCAATCTCGACCTGGTATGAGTGCAACGGGCTATAGATATATATATGGAACCAGAAGAAAGTGACCTGGGACTTCATTTATACCTGGGATAGGATCTATTACTGAAACAAGGTCAATTGAATCTGCTACAGCATCAACTACTCGTTTAACGGGTTCTGCATAAAACCTGGTTTATTCCAAGATACCGCATTTGGATAGGCTTCGAGATATATTGATTGAGCGCTTGCCTTGGTTCGTTGGTCGGGCTGATCCATATTGATAGCCTTACTTCAATTAGTTGATTTCATCACGGTTACTTATTTAATTACACTATTTGAATATGATATTTCGTCGGTGCAAGATGGAAGCTCAGCCAAAACAAGCCCTTATTGATCAAGAGAGCCTGCCTCCACCTGTCACTGAACAGTATGGAACATCGTTCTGAGCTGGGGAGGTTATGGGTGGGAGCTCCTTTGGCAACTTACTCTTGATAACGTGGGGATAGATAGGTCCACTTGCTGCATGAGTCCGTGGTGGATGGTGGAGTGGGGCTTTCAACTTGACCATGATCCCCTCCGGGGGCCGAACACAAATCTGACCTGTCATTGCGCAGAGCATGGAAGAGAAAGACATGGTTTGGTAATGAGTGTTACCCTTGCGATTACCTCAAACAGGATTGAAGCTTCAAACCTTGAGCTTGGACATTGAGGATTGATTCGACAACACACATTGGGAGGTGTAAGAGCACATCGTACCCACAGCCCATGGAGTGGGAGGTGAAGAGGCAGTTCAATAGAAGACCGACAGAAGACCAAGATAAGACTGACAGAAGACCCCATCGTGTGAAGATTTACACCTGAATGGAACTAGGATGTTCCTTTAGAGCCGAACGGAACTTTGGGGAGTTCCTCTACGCCCCTGACGGAACAAAGATGTTACTCAGAAGATGACAGGAAGGATGGTTCGATCGCTATCACTTGATGAGGTTAACCTTAAGAGCCTTCCCTCTTGCACTTACACTCATGTAACAAACATAGTTTTTCCTTCTTACTCCCTCTTCACTTAGATCGACCTACACACAAACACTTAACACGGAGACCTAGAGCTACACATAACACAGCATTATATATATACGTGATTGTACATACAAAGCTTTGATTAAGTCAACAATGTATATTAAATCATATTTATTCTATTTTTTCCGTCTATAGTCCCATGCAACTAAGTCATAGAGAGAATAATAAAGTGTCTAGTGTCTAAAGGCTAATTGACATGGAAGGTTATATGGAGAAGGTAAGGCACCACTTATCCAGGGCTTGAACTCTAGAACTTACGGCAGCAGTCTATAAGGCGAAGACTGTAGATTGGATAGCTTTAGAGGTGAGGCGATCCAAGAGTTTCCAGGTAGGTGTCGATCCAAAAATCCATTTCTATTTGAGACTCGCATTTCTACGTTTCACTTGTACTGGGACGACTAAAGAGAGACCTTAACTTAGAGAGAGATTCACGGGCTTACAAACCAACCACTTGCTTGAGGAATGGTGGGTATGGCACTTATAACCTTGACTATTTACCTACCTGATACTCACTCACTTAGCCTACCTCATGCCCCAACCTAGTGCTTCAGCCAGGAATGCTCAGTAGGTATGGCACTAGTATATGAACCCTTTACCCTACCCTTCCCTTTACTTCAATGTTTCCAAACACCATATTTACCCACCTGAATACCTATACCTGTTAGCCCTACTTGCTGAATGAATGAATGCGCTTAGCTTAGTGGGTACAACTATTTCCTTCTATTATCGGGACGAGATCAACAGATATTTATAGGAAGCATATGATGCCCAGACAGGGCCAGCCAGAATATGATTTGTTTATCGCACTTTACTTTAGGAATCTTAGTCTTAGTAGGCACACTCTTTACTACTTACAAGCATGTTCTCCATATGTTATTTACTTTATTTACTGCTTCATCCTAGTCGAGGGAATGATGCCCCATGACCTGATCTTATAAAGCACCGGATTGATCCAAACTTACCTTTACCTTTATCCCTTCATCCTAGTCGATGGGGATGATGGAGTGATCTCTAACCCATTGATGTAATAAATCCAGGGAAAGACTAAAGTAGGTAGGCATGGCATATATTAACCCTTTACCCCTTACTTTATGAATTCGGGTACCACATAGAAACTTCTGGGGTACCACTATTACACTTGGATTTCAGAGCTTTGCCGATACGATTCATTAATTAGAAACAATTTCATTACTCGGAATGAATAGACCTATTTGCCTTTCATTTCATGCCTGCTACCCACCTGATGATAGTTACCCACTGTACTACCTAGACTTGTTATAGCCCTATACCACACTTGATGAATGAAGAAATTCCTGAGAAGGTACTGCTTAGAACTTCTCTTATCAGGATGGACGGACAATTAGGTAGGTTACACGATGTCGAGGTGGTCTATTTTGATCCCAATTGGTGCATCTGGGAACTGGATAAAAAGAATGCACATCTGCACTTGCACATGGAAATGTTGTTCCATCCCGATCTGGCACTTGATCTGTTTATGCTTCAGCTGCTGCTTCCACCGAACCTGGAACAGGTCACTGCGTAGCCCTTGATTTGAGCCCAATAACTAGATCTGGATCCCTGCGCTAACTACAGAGTCTCCATATCAATATAAATCCACTTTATTTCGATGGTTTCAAAAACAGGGAAAAGGGGGGGTTTGGGGGAGGGGCTGTCGAATATACTTTCTCTACTGACTCACCACCTACTAAATCACCAACTGCTGCTGGGTATCTCGATATGGAACTTGATCTGCTGTGGGGTCAACACACTTAGTTGTTGGCTGGAGGGTGGGAAAATAGATTCTATTGTTCGGGAGAATCCAATAAGCAACCAGTCGAGCTAATGCCCAAAGGCCTTCCTGCCTGCCCATAGGTTTTAGGATCGGGAGAAGTGCCAGGATGTCAACTGATTATCTGAACCACTGGTATCTATCCGCCCTCGAGTTGATGTGATTGATACTTAAAGTTTAAGGTCGAGTGAAAAAAGCCTTCGTAAGTCGATGGCGGATTTTTAGTCGAGTGTGCTAACGCACCCTTCGACCGGAAATGAATCACCTTTCTCACATTTATTGCTACCCAAGCAGCTAATAAAGGCTTATACAAGAATCTTTCGTCGTATCATTTCACATCGTATCATATCATACCCTGATGCTTCTATCGCTCTTCATTGATAGAGCCAGCCTGTCTTACCACTGTATCCTTGTATGTCCGTGTATCGAGCGAGCCCTATCACCGCTGTATCCTTGTCCATGTCGTGTCAACCCTTTGATAACCACCGCCCTCGCATTCATTCTGCACAGTCAAGCAAGATGCACCATACTGTTTTTCTCGCCAAACGCTTGATTGGATCTTATGCTAGGATCTATTAAGGACCCGCTTTCTTTTCTCTACAGCCACTGAGTTAGGGGGTTGGTACTTAAGGCGGCGGAGAGCCAGGGGGTTCTTTACCAAGTGACCACCTTATACACTGGTGTTATCCGGAATTCGCAGACCTGAATCTTCTGGTTTCCTAACTGGCCAGTCCAGTAAAGTAAGTGTTTCTAAGCTCCTAACTACTACTAATATAATGAAGGCGGCGGCTGGAAGTGACTCCTTTGCCTCTCCTTCAGCAGAAGCATAAAATAGCTGCATAATCGAAAATGAACCAACTGCAGTCAATCTCTCCATATCCGAAATGGAACTGAAAATGACTAGGGATAATAGGGTGAAATAAGGGGGGGGGAGGCGAGACCCTTTAGTGTGGCCTATTCTTTCTTGGTTGGTCGATAAGGAATCATTCACATTCCAAACTCATACTTTACTTAAGTGGAGGATAAATAAGTGCTTTTCGAAAAACCCACTCCACTCTCCAACGTCATTCGAAAACCCCTTTTCTATCCAAAGCAGAACATGCTTCTCTGGCAATCATAAGTGCCTCTCCTTTTTTAAGGGTATTTCACCGGCGCTGTTGGTGAGGTGAGACCTTCTGGATAGAGACTTCATTTCGACTTGTCATTGAGCATTTTTTATAGTGAACCTAAACTCCACTGCATAATCATGGCGGGGAAGATTCGTAAATCAAAGTGCGATGGGACCTTACCTTCAAGCTGCGCATAAAGAATGGGACGTAGATATTCCCCATGGTAAGTATCTATATCCGACTGGACTGACTGAATTATATGTATGGCAGTAAAGCACAATTCCCATGAAACCTGCATGCAAATGAGACCCATGCTACATCACGCCAATCACAAAGTTATCTCCTGCGCAACCTTAAGGAATCACTTCTCATTTTCTGGTCGAGATTCGGATAATGACGGGGAGGTTTAGCGGGTTCAAAAACCTGAATGACAGATCGAGATAGATTGAATACATATATGGTTTGTTGGCCAAAGATCAGTACACCAACCAGCATAAGGGGGCGGCTTAGAATGCAAAACACCGCCCAATAGTTCCGCTTTTTAGACTACTACGGGGAAAGAACGTTTTACACCCGCATATTATTAAGCTAAGCCTGGAGAACAATGTTTACGGTCCCTCGAATTGGGCCCTCGGTCACTCTCGGATATAATCTAATAGGGTCACTAATACAAAGTGAAACCCTAGACATGGCAATAGTAGAGCTTCATCTGCGGAAGTAGACCTGCAAAAACCACCTTGTTCCGCTATCCACCGCCTTGAATGAAGCACCGCCCACGCCAGGCCCTCATCAATATTTTTATATCATCCATGACCTATCCTTTCAAGGAAAAAGAGTGTGTTCAATGGAAGCAGACAACACGAATTGGATTTCCCTTCCATTATTCCACCATAATGAGAATCATCCCAATTATCCTTCTCTTTGCCCCGATACGGAATCATAAATCAATTGATAATTGTTTCAACACTTAAGGAAGGAGAGGGTGGGTGGGGAGCATGGAAGGAACGAAGAAGTAGATGTGGGTTGAACACGTTCTTCCATCCGAGACAACCTGGAAGAGAGCCGGTATTCGATTTATTTCGAAATGATAATTCACTGTCTCCAGCAAATATCCGGCCGGGGTATATATTCTTCTGCCAGCCGTGAATCTGCATTTGAACCTAGATATCCGCCGCACTGGGACGTATACCCTCCTCTCTCGGTCTAACCTTTTCCAAGCTTAGTTTTATGACCTGGGCGGCACTAAGGAAACCAATGAGTGGTCGTTGTATAGAAGAGAACGAGGTCATATCGGTCAAAAGAGGCAGGCGTGGGATAAGAATGACTAGATATAACATATATATAATGTTACTATCTATAAGGGGGAGTGCGCTTGGACGTGGTTATAAAAGCTTTGTGAAATGGGTATTCAAGTTTGCTGGGGCTTACAGAACATTAACCATGGGGATAAAACTGAGATTGACATCCATTGAACCAGGTGTGAGTGATCATTGAACCGGGTGTGTGTGGTTGAGATCGGAAATAGAGGTCCTTTGGCATTGCTTGAGAAGGATATTGACGGTCCTGACGTGGAATTTCACTTTGCATAGATCCATCCTGGTTCGTAGATATATTAATTGGCAATGCTAAGGATATGCCGCCATGGGATAAAGAAAAATATCTCCTTCCGTGTCCGACCGGGAAATCTGCAATGTGGGTTTTCGTTCGTATCAGCCCTAAGTTTCGCAACAGTAGAACCGTTGGGAAGCAATAATGCCTCGGATAATGAACTGGCTGGGGGAGAGGCACACCAGTGATTTCTGGTGTTGTGATTTATAGCCTTAAGTTAGATCAACGAGGTGAACAATCAAGTGATTTTGGAACGAACTGGTTTTCAATTTATAAAGGCTTCAGGTTGGTTCGGAGTTTCCCTCACCCATATGAATGAGTGAGTCCCTACCGGGCCTACCGAGCCTCTCCTTTTAGTCGAGTCCCTCTGGGCCTCACCATATGAATAGTGAGTCCTTACCGGGCCTACCGGGCCTCTCCTTTTAGTCGAGTCCCTCCGGGCCTCACCATCTGAATAGTGAGTCCCTACCGGGCCTTGCCCGATGCGGACAAGCGACTTCGTACCAAAATGTATAGAGAAAAAAAGAACATTCATTCGCCCGAAAGGTGATATGCCAGGGACCCTATAAAAAGGAGTTTAGGATAAGGTAAACCAAGAAATGAGAGGACCCGTAGGCCCGGTAGGGACTCAATATTCATATGGTGAGGAACTTGCCCGAGGTACGAGGGTTATATTTTGAGGGATGAATCAAAAGTTTTGGTATCAGGTGTGATATCTTGTAAAAGCTCTATAATATGGTTAGTATGTATATTTATATTACGTCAACTCTTACATCTATCATTAAGCTCTATTCACTTATAGCTCTTACTCTTACTTAGATTACACTAAACTGTTACTCTTATAACTTGCTGGAGAAAGGTAACTGTAGAGTAAGGTACTATAGGTAGATCGAGGGCTGTCTGTGTGTCCGTACTGATCCGGTGGGAACAGTTCATGCATGGGTTTTCAGGTTAATAGGTGCACCATCTCACACTAGTTCACTTTTTCCCCTATGTCTACTCTGGACTTATCTTGGCCAGCATCTGTATCAGAATCAGAATCCAATCAGTATGCACCTCACACACTCGCGATAATGGGTTAATTATTTCACGTAGGAACTTACGGCAAGCTTGAAGGGACTACAATCCATAGGGCTAAGACTTATTATTCTTGGCATCGACTGCATCGACATTGACTCTTGGGATCGACTCTAGGATATGAGTGTTCAGGAATTCCTTATTTGTTCACCGAACGAATTGGAGCAACTGCTTCTCAATCCAAAAGGTAGAGCTGTGTCCCAATGAAATGCATTTAAGCCACTTCTTCTTTCTCTTTGATGGATTCAATGCATTTCATTTAAGCGACTCTATCATTTAAGCGACTTATTCTCTTTGATGGCAGGTGAGTAGCCAGAAAAAAGAGCGATGAACATCAGAAAGCAATTCGAGTTCACATCTTTCGACAGGTCTGGTTGATTGAGTTAAGAGATAGCCCACCCGTTGTTCCAAATCATGTTCACCTGAGTGCAGCAGTTTCCAATTTCATTTCAGGCGGAGATCCCAGGCATTCGATTTCATGCTCGAATTTCCTACTCTCTTTTCTATTATATATCCTACTATCTGTATTTCCTACTATCTATCTGTATTTATATCTTTCCTACTATCTATCTATATTTCCTACTATCTGTCTAGGGGCTTACTTACTAATAAAATCAAGGGAGGGGGCATAGGTTGGTTCCCCCCTCCGCGACAGATGGGTAAAAGACCCGAATGGGATTTATTAGTAGCCAGATCGAAGGAAGCAGCCGCTATTCAACTCAACTCCGCACAGCTCAGTAGCCATAATAGACAGACAACTTGCCCTGGCATCTCTCATATATATATGTAGCGGCGTCATTGCGATGAAAAGAAAACCCCACTTTTCATAGTTTAGCAAAGATCCGAAGCTGGCAGTCAAGGTCGTACCACAACCAATATAACTTTAAGGTCTCGAACCAACGCTAATAACTGATAGTAACGTCCAATCTCACTAAGTTGACCGGGTGAACCAAAATCCATTTATCCCGCCCGCATTAATCTCTGAATATCTTGGATCCTTGCCCGATCTGACGAAGTAAGTGTCACATGGTTCACATGGTTAAATTTGACTAGCCGCGTTAGTGCATATTGTAAGTCATAGATCCATACATAGGTTGAACAGAGCAACCTCCACTTGGGCTCTAGGGCAGTTTGGGCAGTTATGTTTTCATATAAGTAGTTTCCCCAAACCAAAGATGAGATTGGCTATGTTATTCTATTGATCGGTTATTCATTTATGTTTGGGATGATAGTAAGATACCCTTATTGTAGCAAACGTATACATATCATAGGTAACAGTACCACTCTTTCACCAGTAGCAAGTTGAACCTAATTGAAACAGAGTAGTAAAGCCATAGTAGAGCTTTCTCCATATTACAGAGATAATGAGCTTATACATAGCTAAGATAGTGTAACCAATACAGTACCAGCTTCAATAAGAGTGAATAGCAATGGTAAACATACTCCATTCGTACTAGTAGATATCAGTAATATGAACACCACTATTAGTATAGGCTATAACTCTAACCCTTACCTATTGCACTCATTCAAGCTCCTGATTAGTAGTAAGAGCTTATACGTGCTGCTTGCTCATTGATTAGTACAAGTCCATTGCATCATGTTAAATAAGGGTCATACAATCAAGCTCTCTTTGATTACCATTGTTTAGTGACTGATTCAATAAAGGTTAGTCATAGGTATAACTAATGAAGCTTGTACTTGAGAAACCAATATGAATGGACTAGATACGTGGAGAACATAGACATATAGAGATAAGGTATACGTGCTTCCTAAACTTCTCCTTATCATTACTAGTTAGGTCAGTGTTTCCAGCTTTCATGAAACAGGTTAAGCTTATCCTATGTATTTCACCTAATTAAGGTGTGATTACTATCCATATCCTTATGAGCAAGAGGTAACTAGTGTAATCTAAATGTGCTTTGTAGATCATATGTGGTTTCATTACTCCATATACGTAATTACTGGAATACTTATCTAGCTAACAAGGAGAAGTAGCCGTAATGGACAGTATTTTCAATCCATAAATATAGGAAAGGAAATAAGGAAGGACCACTACGAGTTGACAAGGTCAATCCTTTGACAATGCATATATTATATATGTAATTACACTATCGAATTCATTATTCGATCGAGAGAGCGTGAATGCATATATTATATATGTAATTACGCTTTCTCGAATCCAATCACCGTACTTCTCTGTTTGTTCCCCTCTCCTTTAGTTCTTCAAGTTCCTATCTTTTGGGGCCCCTCCCCCAAAAGAGAGTTGTTCCTAACCATATGAATGGTTAGCGTTAACACTCCTCTCCCTCACCATATGAATAGTGAGTCCCTACCGGGCCTCGACCTCGTAACCTCGGCCGAGCCCCTAACGGGCCTTTGGTCGAGCCCAATGGCGGCCTTTTAGTCGAGCCCCCTACCGGGTCCTCTCCTCACACGACAGGCTCACCCTTGGCGGAGGTTTCAGCAGGCTTCCCTACGAGATTGGCCATTTGACCGTGGCGGAGGTTTTGGAATATTGAGCAACGCCCCCACCCAATAAGTCAATTGAAATGCATAATTACATATATAATGAATGAAATGAAGAAATGAAGAAGTGAAAGGTCCTCTCCCTCACCATATGAATAGTGAGTCCCTACCGGGCCTTTGGTCGAGCCTGCTTTCACATCCTCGAAGAGAAGTTCTCTGTAAATAGGTTTGAAGAACTAAGGTATGTATCTGCTGAAAGTGGGATAACGAGACATCCGGGATCTACTATCTAAAAGTGACTTTGACAGGACTAGATATGATGAATTTCGAATCTGTGTTTGGACACCTCAATCAACAATTTGCTGATAGGATTTATTAATGGGTTGGTAAGGTATTATTCTGTAAGTAATAGGTATTCATGCATGCGCGTTAACAATGTCCTCTTCCTTCCTAATGTCCTTCCTTCCTTCTCAATTATACTTATTCATATTCACATATTATATATGTTATATATGACATGAATACGTGCGAGGAAGACTCCTCTCTTCTCTCCCTGTTGTTATAGTTGGATCGACCAGGACCAGCTAGCTTTCTGCCTACATCCTTTCCTTCACTTCTTCCACCTTGATGTCTGACTTCGACCACCCACCTATATTGAACCAGCTCGATGCCCACTTCCACCTTTCTGCCTATTTACTTCAATTATTCAACAGAGAGGCCCATAATAAGGCTACCAATAAACCAGGCTACTGATAAAGCTACCGATAAACCTAACCATTGAGAGGCCAGAAGGGAGGCCAAAAGTTGGAGGCCAGAAGTTCTTCAAGGAAGGCCAGAGGTTTATCATAGGCAATAAGTTCCCTTAAATAGTATCCATAGGCTTCCGTAAGGCTCCCTTTCGTTTAGGTTTGGCCATGGGGAGATCCGATTGCGTTGAGTTGGGGCTTTCTCAAAGCAGAAATCTTATACCAAATCTGCTGCAATAAGGATCTAATACTTGGGCGGCTATGTCATTGAGGAAAGAGAGTAAATGAGGTGTTCTCTATTATTCTCTTTGCTATATATTCAAGCTACTTGGCCCTTTCCTAGCCACTCCCTTTATCCTAAGTTGGACCACTACTTCAAGAAGCCCTTACCCCTACTCGACTGGCCTGTGCTCTTTCAAACCGGTTAAGAGGCCATTTACGCGCTTTATACGGAAATGGAAAAAAATGGGCTGTGCTGTAGGGGGGTTTTTTTATTTATGGGATGTATCAAATGATGCCAACTTTACAAATAAAAATGAGCTGTATGGCTTCGCTCCTTGCTTCCCCATTCTCTTTTTCAATATTTGTAATAGGACCCCTTAATAGCTATGCCAGGTATTGTTTGAATTGCTAATATTTTTAGTTGGGAATATACATAGATCTCAAGATACGGATATGGATGAAATAATATATTATGTATTAGTATATGCGACTCCTCTATATATGACTCCTCTAATATATATATATATATATATATATATATATATATATATATATATATATATATATATATATATATATATATATATATATATATCAGTTATTATATATGACTCCGGACTCCTGAAAACAAAGAGGGTAATTCAAGAGTTTCCGAATTATCTGACCGAACTGATCTCTGCTCTAAAATCTATCTCCCCAAACAAACTAAAGAAATTAGAGGATGCTACAACATGACTCGACCAACGGGAGAGGAATAACCCTACAACAGTAAAGAAAGGTATAACCCTCTGACCCTGACCTCCTCATCCTCCTAATGGTAAGGCTCGCCATCCCTTCTAACCCTCCCATAACCGACACTTATATGATATATTCCCACTCAATAAACCGGAAAGGAACCATATTTCTTTTTTTTCTGAAAGGGATAACCATCTCTGGTCTTTTCCCTACTCTCTTGATGCCTGATGAGTCAATCCTTTACCAATCCACTAGCTTTCCTTGACCCCGCAGCGTGATCGTGTTAGTCCAAATTTATGTCATTCCATATATAAATAATGACCAGCAGCCACTCTTACCTTACTTATTTCCTCGATATCTTTGAAGGAAGGGAAAAGCCAAGCCCTACCCCAAGAAGCTTTACATTTCTGCCTAAGTAAGTTAAGTATGTTAAGCGGATGATTGAGAAACACCCTTGATCTCTCTTCCTTCAGGCAGGGGATGTTCTATTTTATAACAGCAGGGCCGGGCACCACGATCTACGACTAGCTCAGACCCATCAATACGACTAGCTACCTATGGACCACTTTAGACCACCATCGCTATGAACCACCTGCACCGGCCCCATCTTTGCCTTTAACCGCTTGAACTAGATAACAACTTGGTTTGCACCTCCGGCTCCCCATTGATTGAATATATGTGGCGTAGCCATTTAGACATTGAGATGGATGGTTCTTTGCACAGCGTAATAGGTTGGGGGTGTTTGATGGACATGGATAACATTACATTGTATAGGTCCCAGCGATCCAAGGAAAATATTGAGCAATCTGTTCATTAGATTAGTATTAGTGACGCGGGTGGATAGGAACGTCTCTTCCACCTTCCCATACATATGGGTTCTTCTCTTCTCAATTGGATCTTATTTATCCCCATTCTCCAGTGGGTGCAACATGAAAGAAGAGCAGTCAATCTCCTCTTTGGTTTGGTGGGAGTTTTCCATCTAATCCCTGGAATGGAATTAGTTCACTGGAGTGGTGCCTGGGCCCCTGTAAGTGTTTTGTTGAGTCTGCAGAGCCTGGAGGTTGCTCTAATAGTTCCAGTTTGATCCTGCCTTACAAGTGATAAATCGGGCACTAAGGTATGGCAGATTATCTTCATGATCATCGAGGAAACTCTGGAAATAGAATGGAAGGAAGGGTGCTGGGCGCTTTCTTTATACAAATAAATCTAGTCATCAGATTGTTCGGTTGGTTCCATTCCAATGCTTTATCTGTGGATCTCATTCGAATAAGGATGGTTCCAATGCTTTATATCGTTCGAATAAGGAAATACGCCTACTCAGGTATTTACCTCGAGCCGTAGAAATCAATCTCACTTCAATAGTCGATTCCAGTGGAATAAACTTGTCTAATGTTGGTGTAATAACCACCCTAATATGGGTACCGAAAGAATGTAATATAATAACCCTAATATGGGTACCGAAAGAATGTAATATCAGGTGGTTCTTCCTGACAGTAAAGTAAATATACTCCATTGAAGGAGCTCACAAAATGGCATACTAGTGCCAACTTCCTCTTTCACCTTCTATCACTAACCCTTCCTTTCAAAGGTTATTTGTCGGAGCATCCCCACTTGCAAGGCAGCTCTCGAGTAGGAAATTCGAGCATGAAATCGAATGCCCGGGATCTCCGCCTGAAATGAAATTGGAAACTGCTGCACTCGAGTGAACTTGATTTGGAACAATGGGTGGGCTATCTCTTAACTCAATCAACCAGACCTGTCGAAAGATGTGAACTCGAATTGCTTTCCGATGTTCATCGCTCTTTTTTCTGGTTACTGACCTGCCATCAAAGAGAATAAGTCGCTTAAATGATAGAGTCGCTTAAATGAAATGCATTGAATCCATCAAAGAGAAAGAAGAAGTGGCTTAAATGCATTTCATTGGGACCCTACTCGACCTTTTGGATTGAGAAGCAGTTGCTCTAATTCATTCGGTGAACAAATAAGGAATTCCTGAACACTCATATCCTTTCGAGAAAGCTCAACTTTGACGCTATAAGCTCTGGCGGGAGAGAGCAAGCGCCCCAACCCAAATGGTTAGAAATAAAGGCAGATAGAAATCGACCAACTATCTATATGAAATGCACGAGAAAGGTTGCCTCACTAATGAAATCGAGGAAGATATCTTAAATGCACTCTCATTTCCTTCCAGCTCCTATAGGTTGACCTCTCGTCCTCTTCATACACACATATATATAGCGGAAATGCATCCCTTAAAGAATTAGGTTGCGGCACACCGATGCGATGGGAAGGCGGAAGGAATATATCGTACCGAATCAATGCACTAATGTTTCGAGTGTGTAGATGCATTCGACTCGCAGAGGGCTTTCATAAATGCACTGCTGGGGAGGGAGGAGAAAGGCTATCAATAATTTGAGTTAACGCTTGAATGCTTGATGAAGAAATGAATGAAAGGGTCCGTACCAGGGCTCACTTCCTCTCCTGTCTATGGTCTCGCTTCTATTCCTCTCCCATATCTTTGGTCGAGCAAGCTTTCTTTCTCCTCCTATCCCTAAATTGACTCAGCAGGTAGAGTGCATTGTTACTGTCAAAGGGGAATATCGGGGATTGAAAACTAAAACAACAAGATTGGATTAATCAATCAATTTATTTATTGATCAAGCAGTTGGAATGAATTACATTCTGGATACCAACCACACTCAAGTGGGCCATCATCGGTCCAATCGATGGAATCACCTCTGAAAAGTAAGTTCAGTGCTTGTTTCTCCCTCTTACCACCTTCTCCCTATCCTTCCCGGAGATGCCTTCCCACAAGAGTGTTTTGGAGCATACATCCCCTTTCAGATAGATTTTCGTTTGGCCGCATCGCATCTGGTTCAAAAAGGCCTTTACCACAGACAGGAGCCTAAACGTCTGGAGCATGCTTTCTCTTCATAGGGGAGGGGAGTTCATCGGCCCCCCTCTTTCAAATGGTTGCTCTTCTTTACGGGGTAAGCATCAATTGCTCCATCGAACCCATTTAGAAATTCTTTTATTCTCTCCCAGCCGATCCAGCCCATAAATGCTATCTCCTTCTCCCTACCAGCATGAATGAGGAGTCGTAACAACAACCAGTACCTACTTCCACCTACCTATCACTCTCCCACTCGCCTACCTCCCACATCCAATCTCTCTATTCCTCGAATCTAATACAACTCTTTTTTTCATCACTCAAAGTAGAATCTATTTCTTTCTTATGGTGTAGTGAATCCAATCTCTCACCCATGGTTTGAATCCCCTTTTCCAGTATCCAAATAGAATTCTAATCCGGTCTTCTCCAGTTATTTTACCATAGTGAATCTAATCTTTGACTTATCCGAATCTGGCCCACTGCTGTTGGCAATCCAAGTAATCCCACTATCCGACCAAATCCAACTGACCGAGGGGAAATCCCACTGCCGTTAGCGCCTGAACCAGGCTCTTCATCCCGCTATCGCTAGCAGTCCCCAGTGATTCTTAGTCTTCGTGCAGCATATCTAAAGGTCGCCTTCCCCTTGGGCGGGAAACCCCAAGCTGCGCCCTGTCAAGCACCTCAGAAAGCCTTGTTATAGCCTCTTGTAGCTGCGTACTTTAGGCCGGCCTTGCTATAACACAACTTCACCAAATAATTTCACACTGATGTATCACCCTCGACCGAGTCATAATTATACTATATAGGCCTTATCGATCGAACTGGGAGGTTCCCTATCTGTAAGTAAATTCATTTTCCCCACCAGACAGATAAGGCAAAACCTTTCCCGAGCTGAGCGAGCAGGGGAAAAAAGTGAAACCTTTTACTTCAAGGGGCATAGTGGGGGGAAGGTTAAACCCCACTTAGCTTAACTTCAACCCGCTTAACGGGGAAGGGGGGGGGGTGGGGGTCGCCCGCCAGTCGATCAGATCTCTGAGATTGACCAGCCAGCTACCCTATCTATTCATCTCTATTGAAGAGGAGTCAGCTGCCTGCAAGAGTAAACTTCTTACTTATAGCTCCGAGTAACCCTCCTCTAGGCTCCGCTGGACGACATCGACGTTCCTCCTGTCGTCTGACCGTCCTTGTGATGGTTCCCTGGGATCGAATATTCCCACCTAGGTTTACGTTGCCACGATCGATATTGGCCCGGTGTTTATGTACTCTCGTATGTAATGCGTGTCGCAGGGCGCACTATAGTATTGGGATTTACCTTTCTAACACATATTCTGTCGTACTGGCATAGAGTTGTCTCCCTGCCTGCAGGAAGATGATAATGCCGCGCACCTAATATGTGAAAGCGCCAAGCAGCGTGACCCGGTTCTACGTCCGAAGTGCTCGTCCAAGGAGGGAGTTTTCCCGACCCCCCGAAACCCAACTTGAATCACCAACATAAACCCCACCCACAAATTCATTAGTTTCAAATATAGTGAATCCCTCTTGATTATGCAAATTGAGGGGTTTTCTATTTTTGGGTTTGTTTTCTGAAGAAAAGAATCACCCCGCTAACAGCCTCTTCCCCTTCTTCCCCGGCTGGATCGAGAAAGATTTGGAGGTTGGGAAAGACTCTCACCCATATGAATGAGTGAGTGAATCCGTCCCTTGTTTCAGTCAGAATTAGTCCCTCGGATCCCGGGACATTAGCTTCCGCCAACAGTGAACTCCTAAGGATCGCATCCCGCGCATATTCTGCGTTATAGCCTACAACTGATTCATCTTCCACTTTTGGGGGATCAGGAGGAGCTCGATTAGTTTCTGCTGGACGAGAAATAAAAAACATAACCAATACGGGGAACAAGGGAATACCAAACCATATCTGCCTTTGCGCCATGACAATATCACTCAAATTACGGGGACCTACATATATTGGTACAATATACCGGGGTCCCCAGTCAGGGCCACACGTGCAAGTTTCCCTGCATGTGGCTCGTCCGTGCTTTTCTTTCTAAGGGCGCGCCCCCGACCCCTTGAATGAAATGAATAGATGGAGGGGAACTTCACCGTGTTCAGATAATATGGCAGGAATTCGCCCTATCCATCCCTAGCTAGCTTATCGGGGTGCATAGGCCTACCGACCAAGCACTCGCTTCAGCTTTTTGCCCTTAAGCAGGTTGTTGGAAGTATCAGTGTTGGGGCATATAGGTTGTGTTGCTCTATTTCGGCATCTGGAAGGAGGCAAGCAATTGGTTGGGTCTTGGAGCGAACTACTCATGTGGTTGGTTGCCCCCTTTCACTGTGAATAAAAGCATTTGTTGCAAAAGGGTTAGGGGGTTGGTTGTTCGGCAGATCCCCATATATTCCCGGAGCTACGGTCCCTCCGCAAGGTTCTAAATTAGGCACTATCTATAATTCATTTGTGAATTTGTTACGGCAACTACGATCGATCCATAATGCCGTAATTATGTAACTATAGATCTTGCCTTTCCTTCACTACGGTGGTATAGGTCTTACGCATAGCGAAGGTAAGGTCCCTTAATTTACTTATTTGGTGAGGGGCCGGTCTTCGAGTTCCTCCATTTTCACCCACCCAAGATCTAATAGCAATAAAATAGAGCTGCTCCTCACTATTCATATGGTGAGGCCCGGTAGGGACTCGACCGAGGTTACGAGGTCGAGGGACTTGGCTGAGGTTACGAGGTCAAGGAGAGGTAACGCTCGACCACCGGGAGAGGGCTTTAAATAGTCTCTGAATTTACGAATGCCGGCCAAGGCCCCCCACCAGATAAGTTACTTTTAAGTGACTCGCCCGACCTAAGAAGGGCGAGGTACTATAAGAGGCACTCACCCATTATGGGTGAGGGTTTTCACACTCAACTGACAAAGGTTCTTTATTTCTCACCCATAAGCCCCCCACCCAATAAGCAAACCAAAAAGGTATGACAGACGATTCGCTCGATCGTTATGGCCGAGGTATGTTAAGTGACTCGCACTACTGTAGAGGGCGAGGAACGAACACGAGCCCTCCGGGCCTTGAAGGACCTTTTTATTAAGAATTCAGGTTATCCCTATCGGACAGATACCTACCCCTCGCTACTAGATATCTATCTATAGATATATAGGTAGATATCTAGGGGGGGTATAACCTTGCGGCACCCCCGGATTTGATTCCATACTACTAGACCCCTTACATTGGAAGGAAGGGCTTGTTTGCTTGGGTGGGCATACCGCCATTCGATTAACCTTTCACCTTGCCTTTACCTTTACTGTTACCACTTATCCACCACCTTATTACCAAACCTTTCACCGAACCTTTTCATGTGTGATGAAAGGTACTCAGGGTGCTAATAACGCAAATACCATAAGTTCTCGTAGTAATTACAGTGTGTATACAATTCTTGATGAGGCAACTTGTAATCTCCATGCTTTATTATAAAGTAGGTAACAGTTTGGTAATCAAGCGTAAGAAAACAAGAGGTGAATCACGACATGTCTCGATCTCATTCTTCTGGTAGGGAAGGGAACTCACATAGAAGCCGTTCACAGAAGCCATAACAACACATAGTTCCGTCTGGGGGAATATGGGTCACTTCTCTTCTCTCGGCAATTACTTCTAGCAATTCTCTTTGGCTATGATCGATCGGCTATCAGCTGACCCTATGGAACCACTGTCTATGGCAACCAGCTCTTGTCAATGACCACTTCCTTACGGGTGACCACTGCTGGCTATCAGCGAAATCCTAATCGGTTCACAAACAGATAAGGCATCGACACCTGGAGAAACTAGCGACTCTCAGCAATGCCCTTCTGTCTATTCAACTATGATTGATTGGCTATGATCGGCTGTAAAATACCTTCCTTCTGTCTATGACTGACTATTAGCGGCAAGGTCGAAGCAGGCGGTAGAAGCATGCATGCCAGCTCTTCGTTCTTGTTCCTAAATCACTCACTGATAAGGACAATAACTCACAAAAAGGCTGGATCGTACATGCATGCTCATATTAGCTGAGGCATCTTCCGTGATTAGCATCGTCCTAAAAGTGCTGCATCATAGAATAAGAATATTACGGAATTCTGCTAATAGAAGCGTATTGTAATTCAATCTTTCTACCAGTTGGGCTCAAGTAAAAGGCCCCCATAGGTTGAGCTGCCCAAACAACCGACCGCTTTAAAGTTCTGTCAAGAAGTGATTGAATATTCTCAATCGGGCCCCTTTGGTCGAGGTCGATCGAGCCTTTCCCCCCACAAATCTGATTTCTCGTTCCTAAATCCCCACAAAAAGAAAGCTCAGCTCTTAGTCCCCTTCCTTTCCTTCTGGCTGGTTCCTCTATCTGATCGAATAATATCGTATACAATATATGCTTCTATATTTCTAGCAGTGTGTGAAAAGTGATTGATCCAGAATCTCTAGGACCCACATCTGGTGTTTCTATTTATTAAAACTAGCCAATCACGGTGGAAGCCCGCCCTGCGATCAGGCTCAAAATTAAGGCAGGTTGAAAGCATGCTATGAGGCCTTCCCTAACGTCAAAATTAAGGCAGGTTGATAGACAAGCTATAGATAAGTGGGTTAGGGAGCCAGGGATGAGCTACGATAGAACAAATAAGGAGAGGCATGATCAGCATAGGACAACCCATGAGTTCCGGATTGGGGAAGGAGGGAATGCAGTGTGTGAGCAAGAAAAGAAAGCTGGTCTTATCTTTTCACGATTTCGGAGCAGTACGGGACGCCAACCAAAGAAATGCACTAAACTAACCAATATATTCAACCATGCCTTCCTTCCTCACCCTCCTACCTTAGGTGAGCCATCAAGTGAGCCATCCTTCCTTAAAGTGGGAATTTCAGTAAGAAAAGGTGGGGTATCAAGATGATAGATAGTGCAGCCTATCCAGATGGGAAATTCACTAGTTCAAGGGTAGCGCGTATCGAACGAAAGCTTAATTGATCGTTGAACTGAGCAAACGAATGGTAAATTCAGTAAAAAAGGGTGGGGTATCAAGAGGATATAGAGATATGCGAACGTGGCCTATTGAGTTATCCTACGTGAACCTGGTCTTTAACTGGTAAAATCAGTACTTAAAGGTGGCCTGTCTATCCGGTCACGAGCATGAGCCTGGTCCATCGAGATGGGAAATTCACGAATGAAAGGGTGGCCTTTCACTAATAGGACAGGACCAACACCAAAGCCAGCAAGACCAGCCATATAACTAAGCCATACAGACAAAGCCAGTAATAAAGTCATAAAGCCAAGCTATACTACACCTTCCAGCTATACTACTACGCCTCAAAGAATATGTTCCAACAACACCGACCAGTTTGAACACAACCATTATTAGTAGCATTAGAAGCAAGGATAGAGGCAATAGTCAAGGTGGAAGCATCTATTGAAAAACCATCACCAATGGCAGTTTTTTAGTTTGATCGAGCAAATGATCCAGTAGTAGATCCAGAAGCAGCAGAGCCAGTAGCAAAGATAGAGATAGTGTAAAAATAAGCTTAAGCCACAATTTCAGTATCACCATACAGTCGCAAAGCCTGCAACATTTCTTCCTGTCCCAGAAGCAAAGGCACCGGTAGTCAATCCAGAACCCATTGACTAAGCACCAACAACAACAGAGCCAACATCCGGGCCAACATACCCACTAGTAGTAGTCCTAACATCCCTTCACTTGGTTCCTTCTATAGGATCTGCTTCTTCACCAGTTGAAAAAGCAGTCGGTGAAGCATCTGTATATTTAGTAGATTCAGATCTTAGCATAGCGTGTTCTTGCTTTTGGTATATTCCCCTTGTTCCTACTTTATCACATCCCATGGTGTTCCGGGTTTTTGCACATCCTACTACCGCTATCCTTGTGTATGATACTGGGGCTGCCTCTTTGGTTGCCTTGTTATTAGAAGATGCTACTCCTATCCCTGTCACTCTAGCAGCAGTTCGAGAAGAACCAGTTTGTTTCTCTATACCCTGTGCCGGAACCAGAAGCAGAGGGGCAAGCACCAAGGTGAGCAGCACCACGTGTAGTAGTTTAATACGCAGCAGCATCCCTTCCAGCAGTTCGATAGCCAATTGATTATTCTCCTGTTGCAGTCCCAAATCCTACAGTTCGAGTGTCATAACCCGTTGATTCATAAGCTTCAGAAACAACCCCAGTTCGAGCGAATCCATATGTGGTTTACCAATTGGGGAAGGTGGCAAAGTAACCAATTGATCCGCCACTAGCACCCGTAGCAGTTGATCTTGTTGTTTATTCAGTAGTTCCATTTCCAGATCTATATCCAGTCCTAGGAGCAGTTGATCCAATTGATTCACCAGCATAAATGGCAAATTGAGAGACAATTGTGGTTGCAAAGTGAACAAAGCTAGTTGATACATAGTCATCAGCAGAGCCAATGAATAGTGAGTGACTCCGTCGATGGCGGCCTATTGTCGAGAGTTCGACAGGCTCACCCTCACCATATGAATAGTGAGTGACTCTGTCGATGGCGGCCTATTGTTGAGAGTTCGACAGGCTCACCCTTGGCAGCGGTTTGAACATCTTTCCCTAGAAATATTGGCCATTTTACCTCTCCTATTGTCGAGAGTTCGACAGGCTCACCGTTGGTGGCGATTTGAACATCTTTCGATGGCGGCCTGTTGTCGAGAGTTCGCTTGCTCACCCCAGAATGAATAATTACATATAATATATGCATTGTAAATGGAGGTGATCCTAGAATGAACTATAGATCTACGTTGCCATAAAAAATTATGAACCTACACACACAAATTGGGTCTTAGGAAGAGCCATATGAGGCAGCCCACGTACGGTCTGGGAGCCGAGCCCCGGCAAGTGATGGTGCGGCGGCTTAGGTCAACACTTATATATTAGCTGGTCATCAATCGGAAGTAGGCAAGATGGTGACGAAAGGGCGCTTTGAGGTGCACGCTGAAGAGAGACAGGGCATGGAACTTAGCTTTAGAGGAAGTGACACACCTGGAGAAGACTTAGAAGGGCATGGTCCAATGATACCAGGAGAACACGGAGATGGGAATGGAATGGAACAACCAGATTGATAAGATCCACACTTATTAGATAGACACCCTACTGCTAGAGAGATATTGATTGACCTCACTGCCTTAGCTTTCTTTACTTGGCTTTATCACCTATTATTTATAGAATTGACTGACCCGGGCTTACGCCCGGATAGACTTCAATTACTTGCAGTTTGTAACAGAGAACGAATCACCCGCCGAACCCTACTTTTTGGAGAATCTTACCTTTAGGGACCAACCTTACCACTTGAACTTACTGAAAGAGAGTAGATCTCTCGAGAAATAAAATTGTAGAGGATGCGCAAGCAGGCTCATCCATAAGCCCCACCCAATAAGCAATCAAGGAAGGTAGGGCTCTCATTTGCATCAACCATCGCAGTTGAGCCGTTAAAACTCTAACCCATGTACACCAGGGGCGAATGTAGAGCCGCTCTAAAGACCATCAGGAGGGCGAGGTTCTTTACTTGATTACGATCTAAATTTGGGAGGAGTGTCTACAGAGTTAAAAGAGATAGATAATGAGGTTACTATGAAGGATTTTTAGATACAAACCAATGATGCAGAGCCAGTCCAAGAAAAGGTAGTGGAAAAACCTGCCTGATCCAGCTGAGAATGGATACAGTCAGGAAATTGAACCCCCCTTAGTTGCGAAAGAAAGGTCGGAAAGCAATGAAACCAAACCAGTTTCGACCACTCCCCGGGTGTCCATAAATCATACAGTATTCTCTTTATCTAGTTCCATATTCTATTTGCCTTGGTATAACCACATTAGTAGTAGCCATAGTTTCCAAGTTGGAGTAGTAATGGGAGGAAAGAATAGTGGTCCTAGTTCTAGTTCAGTGGCTATTAGTCAGAATAGTAGCAGTAGTTCCATTCCAGTTGTGGCATCAAATCTGGTTTCACAACCAAGTCCTCGAGTATTTCTTTTGGTAGGATCTCTGACAACCAGAATGGATGAGTCTCATGGTGGATCCCCCATGCAGTATCTAGAATACTAAGGTAAAGGAGCTGAAGAATATGTAGAACAAAACTAGTTTCTATGTGAGTTGGAGAGAAAAAGGGATTTAGGATGCTACTGCCCTCCCAGAACACCACAAAAAGCTCAAGCTTATGGGGTTAGACACACGGATATTTACAATACACTTGCCCAGCCAGGTGGACTTACCGCCAGACCTCACCAGACACCCGCCAAAGGATGGATGGATTTATAGATTTATGGATGATTTATGGAGGGATTGATTGATGGAAGGCACTGTGTTGCTTTACCAGAGACCTACCCTGCCAGGGACCTTTCTTATTATTATACGATGCATGCCACCACCTCACCCAGACCAGATACCTTTTAAGCCAACCCAAGCCTGCTACCCAGGTTTATCACTATGGAAAGGAAATGAAGCTTGCTTCACGTGTTCGGACAAGTGGAAGGACAACCAGCCGATGATACTTCATGCCATCCCCCGACTTTGAAAAAGCTTCAGCCTACTGTAAGACAGGATCACCAAACAAAGGATTACGATGGAACCTTAAAGCTGGACCGGGGTCAGCCCGGGGACACCAACCCACCATTTTCACTTATGTTTATTTAGGTTATTACCACTGAGGTTTGATGCGGATACACACCCATTACCTTTTACACTACCAACTACCAACTACCTGTCACCCCAACCAACCAACCACAGAGAGCTTCTTGCCTGGGCTGCTTAAGTCTCTTTCATCTTTAGCCTTAGCCAGCCAGGTACCTACCTCTAACTCAGGCTAATCCACTGAGCTACGCTTATTAATTAACTCTCTAATTCAATTCACTTTGCTCCCCGGCAGATCTAATTCCACTAGCTCTATTCCTTGGAACAGAATCATTCAATATATGTGTTTCACTTTTACATTTGAAAACAAGGTTCATACATGGCCTGGGCTACTCTCAGCTTGTCACCCTGACTCTAACTGTTGCAATGAGAGTTGTTCAGAAGCAGTAGTTCTAAAAACAGCTATAAATGCACAATCCGTAGAATTCATGTCCTACCCAGGCAGGCTCCTTCTACACCAAAAAGAGTTGGAAAAGCCATGCATGCTTAGTTTTTCATTTCGTCTAATTTGATGAGGTTTTTGCTAAATGAAACCTTGTTTTGAATCTACGAAATATACATGGATTCTTTCTGTTGGACGGTCGCTTACATTTCATGCCTTCATTCTAGCTGATGGCTTCTGGTCTCATGCCTCTCTCACTCTACCAACCACCTAGCTTAATTCCAGCTGCTACTTCTCCCTACCTGCTTACTGAGATTGTTTCACTTATTCCTTCCGGATTCACATAGAGAAGTTTAACTTGTTCATAACAAGAGAGAAATCCATTTCAATATGAGACTCACATGGAGACGTTGAACTTGTCCGTGTGTAAATAAACCGCCTAAATAGACTAGCCAACATACATAGTCTCTAGCCAGGGAAGGGAGGGAGATGAGGAGATGTTGGAGTTGGAGGATTGGGATTCTGCCCACCGGAAGTACTCTGCCAATCAGGAGTAATCTGCCGGGATATTAGGAAGGAGAGGAGCGGTATGGGGGGGAAAGCCTGGATTTATTTGATCGATGGTTAGTTGAGAGGAGTGGTACAAAGAAAGGATGGAAGAAAGGAAGAAAGGCGTGGATGGACTGATTGATTCATTGATGGCCTACCAGGTTCGGCACAGGCACACCTTTGGTTGGAAATGAATTGAGAAAAACTTCTAAAAGAATGTATTATTCACAGAAAAAATCCAGTTGAGGGCATAGTGATTTCTTTTTTAGTTAGGTGCCGTAAGGCCGCTCAACCATAAGGCCCGTTAGGGTGAGGGTGAGCCTGCCGAACTCTCGACTAAAGGCCCGAAGGCCCGGTAGGACCCGTTAGGGGGCTCACTATTCATATGGTGAGGGTGAGCTTGCCGAACTCTCGAAAAAGGCCACCATCGACTCACTATTCATATGGTGAGGAATGATATCTATGTATATGTAATTACGCTCTATCTAATCCAATCACCGTACTTCTCTGAATGAGAAGTCAAAGGAAAGATAACCACCGCCAACGTAAAATGGCCAATATTTATAGGTAAAGATGTTCAAACTGCCGCCAATGGTGAGCCTGTCGTGTGAGGATAGGAGTGTTAACGCTAACCATTCATGTGGTTAGGAACAAATCTATTTTGGGGGAGGGGAAAGCCGCCATCAACTCGAAGAACTAAAGGCCGCCATCGACTCACCGATTCATATGGGTGAGGAATCTCAGTGGGTGGGCATAGGCTTTCCTGCCCCAGAGATAAATATCCTCATCTCTGCATTATAGAATGATAGATCCAGTGTCTCCAACCAAGTAATGGAAATCAAACCTTAAATGAAAGAATTGATTAATAACGCGCAGCCTTGCCCGGTGCGGACAAGCAAGAAATTAACTTCCATTGAACATAAAGCGTAATTACATATATAATGAGAGAGATATTTGTATATGATATTCTGAGATTAGGGATCGATTATGAGTATGAGAGCCTAAACCGTAATTACATATATAATATATCTCATTACCGTCGCACCTAGACCCTTGACCTCAAAATCAAACCCCCTACCCTACAGAGATATCGACCTAAACCCTGAACTCAACTCACTTAACCATACAGAACAATAGCTCTACCTGGGCTAGATGAAAGGAGGAACAGAGATCAATATCATTTCATTCTAATAGCATCTAGTTCTAGACTAATAGCATATGGAACACTTCTTATAGAGCTAGAATAAGTTCTTCGCTGTAGCTTAGGGGAACTAGCTAGCTTCTTCGCCGTAGCTCATGGGACTAGCTAGGAATAAATTACACCATAGTGACTTGCTTATCACTACTTATGGGAATAGGAAGAAGTCATGACTCAATAAGCATCCATCACAAGTAAGGAGATGAAAGTATACCTTATCCAGCTTCACTCTCTAATAGTGAAATAACTCCTAATAAGGCTAATCAAAAAGTAAGAAAGCAAGAAAGAGAGACCTTAAGGCCTTACTCCATGAGACCAGGGACTAAGACATGAGACCCGGGACACTACTGAAGCTATTATCTTAGGGCGGCATGGGGCTAATACTAAGTCCGTACCGGTAGGCAAGGGACTAGGGACTACTATAGGGCTGGTACAAAGACTAATACTATTTACCCTATGGCAGTATATAGTGCATGGATATTAAGGCAGTCCTCCGGCTAGTAGTACCTTAAATAACTAACTAAGGGCTAAAGCTTACACTCTGGCTTCACTCTATGGCTTGTATCTAGAGCTAGTTAGTACCACCAGAATTTCTATGGCCTTAGGCCAAGTCCAGAAGAATAAGGCTTTAACTAAAGCATAGAGATATAAATCTAAGTTCTAGATGTTCTGATTCCATTCCATTTAAACCATCATGTGCAACGTGCCTGTACTGTAGCTATTTATTTTTACGGTATGAAGAGTAAGAAGAGTAAGAAGCGGATATAAGCGGATATGTTATATAAGTATCTATGAGGAAACATGTATGTTGATATGTGGACTAGTGGGTATGACGACCTATTGGGCACGTAGTATAGGTCACTCACGTAGAACTTGGCACGAACACCATCCTATGTTTGGCGAGATGGAAGCATTTGCTTTGAGCTCGAGAGCTTTGATGCTGACGTTTTGCAAGAGGCTAGAGCCAGGGAGAGGGGAGAGATAGAGTCTTCTTGGAAGGGGGGGGGCTTCTTGGCTTGGATACTTTTATAAGAGGCTCGGTTGGGCTTAGCTCCCCGGCTGGGCTGGATGCAGTCATTGTCAGAGGGTCCATCGCCAATAGTTTATCAGTACGAGGAGGTGGTATTCGCCAGTGGTCGTCGATAGACAGTCTCACCCATAAGAGGTGCTCATTGCCAGTGGTCGCCGAGTGGGAGGACAAGGGGATGTCAAAGAAGGACAAGTAGAAAGACAAGAAAATTGCTTTATTTTATATACTTTCCACCCCGGGAAGTAAGGCAGCCAACATTGGATTAGGAAGATGGAAGAACCCCAGCTGCCAACAGGCAAGGTTGAGCCAAGTTCCCCATCATAGCTAGACAGAAGTTCCCCTTCAATGGCCGATAGGAAGGAGAAGGAGAAGGAGTTCACTCATCGATACAACGAACAAGATTTAGTATATTACCATTTGACCCTCGTTCCCACCAGAGGGAGGATATTGAGCCATGTATTTTTTTTCCATTATAAAATCATTTCCAATAGCCTGTTTGGCGCTGATTAGCCTGCTTTACGTGTAGCTGCTAGCTCCTTTGTGCGTAGCTACTGGACATGGCTCTCGATCCCTAATGAAAGGATCCACTACAAAGGACTCTGCCACTGCATAGCTATGGATATTTATATGTATCCGGATTTGAAACCTCCCCACCAGCAGGCCACGACTCTCCAATAGGCTCTGTACCTCAATCTATGGGGTCTTGATCTTGATCCGGAAGGGGTATGGCCTGTGCCTTCACTCTACCCGCCTATGCCCCTGTAGTCTCTGCTATTGGTGGATCTCGATTTCGATCTCTAGCCGGGAGGTCCAAGTGGATATTTTATCTAAACTGATGCTTTCACTCGGCCAACGAGGTAAACTACTCGATCTGGATCTGCTCTTGCCTCTGTGTCCTTTGCCTATACTGATGGTGGGTGAACTTCAATGGATTAGTAATCCTTCCTTTGTGTACTATTGGATGTCTGACATAGCTATGGTTTGGTTGATCGAGAGCCCAGGAGGGAGTCTTGTTCTCCAATTCATGTTGGAAACCCAGTTCTAGGGGCATAACTGGAAGCAACATGGATGGTAATAACATAAAGTCCAGGAACATGGAAAAATGCCAGAACAGGGGTTTCATAACCAATAAGGGATGCTGGTAATTCTTTCTTGTTTTTTTCTTTGAATTACACTTGTCTTTATTTCTTTATGGGCGACAAGACCTGCCTGAGTAGAGCTCCAGACCAGTCTTTATGGATGGAAAGTCTATTATTCCCCACCCTTAAATCAGTCTAACGGTTGCATGAAGTGTATAATTACTATCTACTTTCTTTCTTTACTTTAGAGAGTTAGCAGAAATCCCTAATTCAATATACCTTTTGTATACTTACGGCCTTGTGACGAAGGTGGGGTGGGCGAGTAAGTGACGCTGGCTTCTCGGTATCATTCATTGGCCTCTCGGATACCTACCATACCTGGGTGGGGCTCCTTGGTATTCTTATATAGGCTTCTTTCTCCTCTAACCAGAAAATATTCACCCCTCACGAGCAGAGGTTAGATTTGGTTAATCTCGAAATGATATACTTGGAATGATCGAAATGATCTAGTTATTGGTAAAACCCCCTCTTAATGCGACAATGTACCCCTCCTTCATCGGCAGACGTCTACCTGAGGCTCAACCAAACCTCCCTCCAAAGGTAGGTGTGGCATTAACTACATCATTCTCTCTTGTTAAAGGGAATACGAAGCGGAAAAACCATAAATCCTTCTGGAAAAGGGAGTGAGTTCGTACTGGATTGACTGATAGACGAGGGAACGGTCTTATAAACGCAAATAAGAGGCATAATTCCAGTCATTCATTATATATGTAATTATGCCTTAGTAGACAATGCATATATTAGATATGTAATTACACTAGAAAATGCTGTTATTATAGCAGTAATTACGCTCTCGAATCCAATCTGCTATTATATATGAAATTATGCATGAATGAATTATATATGTAATTATGATTTCCTGAATGATCCAATCATGAATGAGATATGTGTGTCCGGTCTGTTATGAATTATATATGTAATTACGCTCTCGAATAATTTCTCAAAGAGTTGATCAAAAGAGCGGCTCGGTTGCTTCTCGCTCCTCTACTGATTCTTGACCAAAATCTCATCAATCGATCAATCACGAAGGAATGACCTGAAACGAAGGACCCGAAGGGAGCTTTCCTCACCATATGAATAGTGAGTCGATGGCGGCCTTATAGTCGAGAGTTCATCCCTCACCCTACTGGGCCTCGACCTTGTAACCTCGGCCGAGTCCCTCGACCTCGTAACCTCAGTCGAGTCCCTCCGGACCTCACCTCTTTGGGGAGGTGAGCGATAAATCGATGGAAGCCTTTGTCGAGAGTTCGACAAGCTCACCCTCACCCTACCGGGCCTCAACCTCGTAACCTCAGTCGAGTCCCTCCGGGCCTCACCTTTCTTAGGTCAGGTGAGAAAGAAATCGATGGCGGCCTTGTGTTCTTCGCGTTGATGGCAGCTTTTGGGGCCCCTCCCCCAAAAGAGAGTTGTTCGTCTGATGGCGGCCTTTGTCGAGAGTTTAGCAAGCTCACCCTCACACATTACCTCTCCATTGTCGAGAGTTCGGCAAGCTCAACCTCAACCTACCGGGCCTCACCATATGAATAGTGAGACCCTACCAGAGGGGCCTACCAGACCTATCAGTTGATAAAAGCCCCTTTTATCTCCTTATGGGCGATAAAACGGGGTATTATTGGCGCGGAGCCAGTGTTATGGGTGATAAAACACCAGTAGAGAACTAATGGATATGGGACCTATCTCTATCTCTCCAAAGCGGGGTCGAGATAGGATAGGTTAGGTCTCCCCTATCGGGGATAACTAGAGCATAATCTCATATAATAAGTAGATGAACTAGGGAAAGGGAGAAGGAGATTTCACTCTCTCTCCTCAGCGGGGTCGAGAGAGTTGTATCATATAATAAGAATGGATCTCTTATAAGAGAAGCATTTAAGAATGAAATAACCATAATTGCATAATTACATATATAATATACGCATGATCTGCTAAAGCGTAATTACCTATCTCATTCAGGCAGAGAGATCGTCATGAATTCGATCATGACCGTAATTACATATATAATATATCGAATTCCTCACATAACTCATTGACCACGGTGGATGGATAGTGCCAAAATCTCTCGCATCGAACAACCATGTCGGTGATAAAAACCACAACCTCAGTGGGCGCATAAGGATCAGCGGTATGGCGTACAATCAAAAGGTTGGCACGACGGGATAAGCCCGTGCACGACAAGGAAGCGGATCTACTCCATAAAAACCTGCTGCTCGAGGGGGGCAGCCAGTAAAAAGATACATCACCCCTCACGCAGACAGGGCTTTCGCGTCGACTTCAGCAACCGAGTGGGCTCTGAAGAAATCAGTTGGGGAGGACCCGGTAGGGGGCTCGACTGATAAGGAGAGGAAGGTCCTCCTCGGCCAGGTTTGGGGAACAACCTTCCACACACTTACGTAACGACAGCCACTACTACAGACATACATTGTAAGTGGAAGGCCTCGACCTCACTCACATCACCGCTCCTGTCCACAACCATTACAGGTGGTAAGGTGGTTTAACCTAACTATTTCTTTCTCATTAGGATGATTCTCATTGGTTGGTTAGGAAGGTCGCCACGACTCCGTTCATGATTCTCCAGGCCCTGTAGGGATATCTACCTCGGGTTGGTATCATTATTTGATTGAAGACCCTCTCTGGCTTTTGAACCTTTCTTCTCTTGTTGGGCCTGACCTTTCTAAGTTTAGATGAGTTCTACCTTCTATACTACGCTAGCTAGTATGTGTATGAGTCTTTCTTCCCCTACTTACCTAGCCGAATGAATGATAATAGGTAATTGGAATAAAGTGAGAAATGCTTGAGATCCTAAGAAGGATAGGAATTTTCGGGTTTCTCTATGTACCATTTCGCCATGATTCCTGTGATAGTGCGTTGGAATAAGTGTAACCTAATCGAATCATCAACTATGCTATTCGAGGAACACCATGAGTGAAATGACATGACATGGTTGCACGGATCTTCTCCAGTCCTTCAAACTTTGGGATGTCTGAAGGGAGTTTGGTTGGCATAGCAGGCCAATTTGTATTCTGCTGGAATTGAATGAAGTTCTTACATAGATCAGAGCTATATGCGATTAAAGCGTGTCAGGACAGAACAAAATGGAACGCACTTCACTTGAAAGGGTTTCCTTCGCCTAACTCAGGTGAAGCAAGGTTTACGTTGTTTCAGGACCTTATAGATGTATTTGGTCAGGATAAACACATAATGGTAATCCTGCCTAGGCATGATATCTCCTTAGCTCCCCAGCCAAAGAAATAAATAATGAAATATATCAATCTATCTATCCTATTTATAGACGCCCCTATGCTGGTACGGGTGAAAGATTATCAGCCCTCTATTTCCCTTCCTTAAATAAAGGTGCCTTTGATACGAGATTAGGGACTTGAACTAAAGGCAAACTAAAGCTCCCTGTATGAAAATAATTTACGACGCCCAATTATAAAGAAAACAAATTCGGTGTCGTCTTCTTTCTTAGGTGTGTGTCACTGGTCCTATGTATCAGGGAATAACCAAGCTATGAAGGAATAAAAAAACCCAGGTTGTTTCTTTTCTATAGGTAGACTCGGGTTAAAAAGAAGGGGGTGTTTGTTTCCCATGTAGGTTATACAAAGTTGGGGGCATTTGTACGTAGGCTCTAGTAAGTCAGAACCCCATTTCGCTTACCCTTCTTTCTTCATAAACGTAAGAGCATAAGAGAAGGACCCGTTTTTACCCTCAATGGCTGGGGCTAATTGGTCATTCACTATAAGATATTTTCAGATGAGTAGGCTGGTTAACCGGTTAGTCGATGCTATAAGACATTGTCAGATGAGAATTTTTTCCATATCGAATAGATTCTTGTAAGTCATTCGTGATAAGAGAAAGCCTTTGGATAAAGCAGTTTGATAAGGCAACTTCGGGTAAGATAAATGGGTAGGTTGATGAGGACCATCACAGCCAGTCATCTTATATTATAGGTTAAATTTGACTATTCCTCCAATAAACCATGTGGTTGGCTTGCTTAAAAACAATTATCAATTAGAACATGTGAATAAGCTCGAAGCCAAAGTAGAGCGAGACCACCAGGCAGAGACTGGGCGTGGGACCAGAGGTGGGACAAAAAGACCTCCTCTCTCTTTGCTTATTGGTTGTTGGTTGGTCTATGAAACATGTTATTCCAATAGGCACTTCAAAGTGAGGAAGATTGGAGGGTGAGGGTGAGCCAGCCGAAATCTCGACAATAGGCCCGAAGGGTGCTAACGCACGCTCGACTAAAAAGCCGCCATCGACTCGGCCGAGGTTACGAGGTCGAGGAGAGGTCTTATATACGTAATTACGCTTTAGCATCTATTGGGATCTCCGCTTATTCGATCGAAGATAAACCCCTATCTACCTCAAAGGCAAGGCCACTCTATTTAGACCCACCCCCACCAATCTAGTGCCCACACCCATATAGTGCCGTAAGGCTGGCCCCCAAAAGGGATAGGAAAAGGGATGTTATAGCAGTTATAGCCTTACTTCTTTCCCCCCTTGTTTAAGTTTTGGCGAAGCGCTTTAACGCAAGGAGCCGTAAGGCCGCTCGACCATAAGGGAGAGGAAGAATGGCTTGCCTGACAATAGGCCCTAAGGGTGAGGTAACGTGTGAGGAGATGAACAACTCTCTTTTGGGGAGGGGCCCCAAAAGAGAGGAACGCGAAGAACTTCAGGCCACCATCGACTCGGCCGAGGTTAAGAGGTCGAGGAAGGATTTATTTCTCACCTTCCCTAAAAGGGTGAGGCCTGGAGGCCCGGTAGGGGCTCACTATTCATATGGTGAGGGACTCGACTGAGGTTACGAGGTCGAGGGACTCGACCGAGGTACCGAGGGAGAGGAACTTCAATCAACAAACTCCCTACGGTGAGAAGACACCCCTGCTCTTACTCACTCTTTACTAATTGATAGCTCAGTTCAAAGCCCTTCATAAAAATTCATAAAATAGAGATAGGAACAGACGTGTACTTCGGCGAAGTGACGTAATTACATATGTAATATATGCATTCATATTAGCACCTACTTACCATACTTCTATGATGCCCATCTCTTAAGCTAGCTAGATTGAGGGAAGAAAGCGGTGGGACATCACTTCGAGCCTGAGAGAGTTCATTTTCCTAGGTGGGGGGGAGGAAGCTGGGAAGGATTAGCTTGCCTGTCTATCTGTGGATGGATAGCCTGATGAATAGTGCCATGGCTGACCGAATATGAATGGCTAGAGGGAATTGGGCCTTTTATATATGACCTGCTGGAATAGGGTGTACGCTGGGTTGAAGGAGGATAAATGGCCTGAGGATATGGGGGTTGCTTGCCCGAATGTATGTGGCTTGCGGATAGGATAGGCTACCATCCAAGATGCATTGGTTGAGTGGTGAACCTTACTTTGTGTGGGATCACGCTTCCCTTCCTGCATCCCTTCCCGATCAATCTAAGCTTCACGTCCCCTATAGATCCATTACAATGTTTGATAAGTGCCTTACGAACCATCAGTGCCTTATGAATGGATGTATAGAGGGAAGGATTGATGTATGGGAGGGTAGTACTCCTTCCCTTGCTTAACCCACCCACCTGCAAGAACTAGACATGTTAGTCTTAGACCACTTGATGTTCTCCGACAAGGTGATAGGCCAAAATAAGAGGGAAAAGGCTAAAACTTCCAATAAGGTCGATAAGGGCCGATTATGATTCAAAGTGGGTAACCAGGGGTTGTCAAAAGGGTGTTATCCGCTAAGGTGAGATGAAAAAAGAAGAAGTAAACCTTCAAGAACATCCGCCTTCAAGAACATCTGATAAGGTTGATTATGATTCAAAAGTGGGTAGGTAAGCTCTAAGGCTCAACCAACGATGCGCTTTAAGGCTCGACCACTATTTACCCACCCACCCCAATCTCCCATCATGCCCCTTTTTTCAGTCTCGACCAACGTCTGGTTAGGGGCTCAATATTCATATGGTGAGGATGCGAAAGCAGGCTTGACCACTATTTACCCACCCACCACAATCCCCGAGGGGCCGCCATCGGAGAGGAAGCAGCAAAGACAGAGTCAGCTTAGAGGTATTGAGTTACTCCATTCCTGAAACTAATGCTTGGGCCCAGCCTCGGGAGGACACATTCGTAAAGTATGTGTTAACTCATATAGAATAGTATATTCCTCGAGACGCTTTGTACAAAGTGAATGGATCTGAAACTCCTGTCCGAAAAACCTTGTTGCTCTACGTGATCCTACTCCATTGTATAGTAATAAGCAGCTATCGATCGAGATCCCTGTCCTAACCCAATGATCTCCCTTCCACCCTACCAATCGATATTGCAGGAAATATTCTTTTGCATAATCCAGATAAAAGACCTATTCTATAATATACGTATTAACAAATGAACTTTCTAAAGAACTCTCCAACCAAAGATGTATCTACGGCTGACTTTTGTGAGCGGGCTTGTACCATGTCTCCCGAAAAAGAGAAGTACATATGGCATAAGACGATTTCACATATCGAGGTCGGTATGGGATCGGGTGTTTGTCCCGTCTTACAATGATGCCCGCTCCGGGTGACATTTCAGATCGGAGTGCCGATATTTTGGCTATTTCATTATATAAGTTGCATTGGTTTGACGAAATTGGATAAAAAGAGATGAACTTATTCCATTTCTTTTTTCCAATCATTCTTTATATACGTAATTACGTAATGATGCACAAGCAGGCTCGACTAAAAGGAGAGGACCTTTAGATGCCTACGTTTATGATGTTAGTTCCACTTATTGCTACACATGTACTCTTTACCACCCTTGCATAGGATCACAGACCAGAACTTATATATTTACGGGCTTTCAAACCAACCACTTGCTTCTGGAATCCTTAGTTGCTAAACACTTTTACCTTTGCTTTACTGTGCCTACTTTATCAATGTTTGTGCAACGTAAGGGAGGCAATGAACCTTACTCACTCACCTCACTAACTAGGTACATGGGAACAAAGAGAAAAAGTAACAATTGAGAATCCACCACCTGCTTCCTGGGCATGATCAGAAATATAGTGAATGTCCCCCCTGCTGTTTAACCTCTCCCTCCTGGTCCGAAACCCCCCTAATTGGATTAGTCCCATTTGCTTCTTTTCCCCTCCCAATGGTGGAATGAACCCGCACTAAAAACTACCTCCTTTCGCAGGCTTATTGGCAACGACATAAAGCTGCTGCCACTAGGATTAGGCTCCTCCTTCCTATTAGGAGGCCTCTACGGATTAGTCCTCTTCCCTGTAGATTATAAGTAGGCCAGGCCAGCCTATGACTGCTGATTGACACCCATACAACTCTGATCCCCTATAAAAAGCAATACAACTCAAAGTGAAACGTATTGATCCTCTTTATGCGAGGGGACCTGGCTTCTTCAGAAAGGCAGTGAAAGGTAAGGAGGATTGCATAGATGAAAAATTACGGCAAGGACGTAGAGAAGATGCGATTCTCAAGTCTTAGGAAACATCACTATAGACTATACTGCCTGGATAGGTCTAGTTTCTCGGGTCTCTGTTGAAGGTGGTGACCCAGGTATGTGATATGGGTTCTCTAAGCAATGACCTTTATCAATCTAATTTCTTATCATTTCAGAGTTGGGGAAACATCCAACTAAACATATTTTGTTTGTTGCACCAGGTAATGAATGCATGGATAAGTTGTAAGTAAGGAGTTTGTGCACCTCATACTGAAGATTCATCTCTTGCATCATGAACTTCTCTTCTTAATAATGAATGCATGAACTAAGATAGGGATCCTTTATTAAGTAAGGCTATGGGACTTACTCCACTCTTAAGGGTAGTTGGAATAAAGCCTGAAGAAGTCTCACATTACATAACTTGATTCTTACAATAAGTGGAGAAGTCAAGCAACAACAACAATTCACCTCTTTCTTGGGGTGTATCGAGAATAGTTCACATCGAATTGCTGGACATGGTGGGTCACCTCAGTTCTATCCTCCTTCCTCTCGCTAAAGGTTAGAGCAACATCCACGCTAAACCTCTAAGCCAAGGGGAAACGAGCTCACTATTGGCCTAACTCACCTGGTAGTGCCCCCCTATTGGTTGGGATACCTCATCATAGTGCCCTATCATTCTTCGTTGTGGAATATCGTTCATGTCCTATACCCTACCCTCTTGGTAGTGGAACCTCATGGTGGCCGTATCATTTGTGGAACCTCTATGGGAAAGCTCCATGTTAACAGGACTCATGCTAGATTAACGCCCAATGGAATTACCACATACTCATGTTGCAAGTTACCGATGGATCTTCCCAGGACTCATGCTGTAATTTACCAAGCCACAGAAACCATTTTGTGTTTGATGTACTACAATATAGGCCTGAAACTTTCATAGGCCTGGCCATATACGTATAAAATGAAGATGTGGTCGTTATTTCTTGGTGTTTTGTCTAACCTCTCAATCTTCGACATCCTGCCACCCCTCCCCTCCCATATATAGTTATTAACTTCCAGGAATGGCCATTAAGTAATAAAAACAATCCAGTTATGTTCCCCGATGAGAGAGAGAGGACGGATTAATCGAACCCATAAAAAAGAGGTTTTGAATACGAAAAAACTCCAAATGGTAGAGTTTTTGCAATAAGGAATGACTATATTTTTCTTCTTCTTTTATAATGGATGGAATGGAACCAGTGGGTTGTCTCCTTACTGGTGCTGTAGCTTCTTGCTATCCCGTACCGGTGGATATATAGCATGTTGTGAAGAAGGTTAACTATCTAAGTCTCTTTCATATTTAGCGTGAGCCAGCCTGGGAACCTACCTATAACTCAGGCTAAAACTACAACGGAAAGAAGCTATGGCACAACAGTACCAGCAAGGGGCTACCCGACATAGCAGCCAGTGCCAACAGACAACAACTCATGCATTGGAGGTGAGGTGGTCCGGACAACATCTGCAATATCCCTTTTTCTATATCCCGTAGAAAATGAGAATAACTAGAGTCTCCATTCTTAAAATAAGATAATAAATCTTGTAAGTAGTGCATGCAAAATTGATGGCTTCTGGATGGAAATTAGAAACACCGTTTGAACAAGAGAAAAATCCATAGCGAATAAAAGGTTGTGTCCGTCCGTGTAGTTCCAAAAGAAATGAGACTTCTAATTATTGTAACTCTTTTAAATGATAATAAATTCAATTTAGATCATCGCTCAGACCGATATACGAGCTCGCCATGGAGACACCTTGTCCTCCCATTGTAACAATAAAGAAATAATGAATTGAACAACCTAATTGATTGAGACTAATTAGCTTACACTACGCTCCTACTAGTGTTTTGATTCCAATTCCCATAAAAAAACTAGTTCTAAATTAGTGTGCAACTTGTAGTGAAACGAACTAACTAATAACAACTCTAGTGCCATTAGTTGGTCTAAGTTATAAATAAAACAAATCTTATTGGAGCTTAGTTGGAGCCATCATGTCTATGTCTATACCTAAGGTTCCAGACCTCCACAAAAGTAAACGGTATGGTAGGTACGGGACGGAACACAGTAAGTAACTAACTAGATCAGTGAGTAAGAGCATTTCTTTCCACTTGTTTGTGTCCCCTGAACTCCAGCGAATACGCTATAGGTTGTGTCCATCCCATCCATCCATCCATGTCCAATGGAAATACAAGTGGGTTTATATGCAATAATCCATTGTGTAACAAGAAAGAAATACATCGATATACAATATAACATATCTACATTTCACTTGTCCGGGGACGACTAAAGAGAGACCTTAACAGTGGTCTAGTTCATAGGGCCCACTTCCAACATTGGATGGAGGACACCTCACCACTGGTCGAGAAGAAGGATAGGGGGCCGGGCCACTAATTAAGAAGGCGCAGTCTCATAGCCAGAGGTATTGTAAGCCGGTCAGTCGAGAAACAATCATTGCCGAGAGCCACCAGTCACAGGTGGCGACGATCACTCGATGCAGTCGCAGAGTTCGATCCAAGTGCTGATGCCAGGTTTTGATGCACTCAATGCCATTCATAGCTAGGCTTGGATACTCAGAGACTTGGCTAATAAAATGGAATGGGGCTACTCTGATAAGCTTGGATACTCGGCTTGCCTCGAATACTTTGCGTCTACTTTACCTGGCCCCCCGGCTTGGATCATGGGATGATGCTCAACTGGGCAACTCAACTGTAGATGCTGCGCTATTCGGCTTGGCTCATTAGCTTAGCTTGGATACTAAAGCTCGGCTACTTGGTCGGATACCAGTTATAGAAAACAGCCTCGGGGATTGGGGTGGGTGGGTAAATAGTGGTCGAGCATGCTTTCGCAACCTCAGTTACCATTCTTGGCTAATAAAATCTCTTATTATAGGGGGGCCGAGATCTCCATCGGAGGTACTAAAAGTCATTTATTTTGACTTCAAATTGGAATTGAATCAATTTATCTTGAATTGGTAGAATAGAATCTTTCGCTTTGAAGCCACTTGTTGCCAAGAGTACTCGCCTTAGGCTCATTCTGTCAGAACTAGAAGGGCATTGCTAGCCGGGTCATTTTCGATAGCTTATCATTGATGAAGCCGCTCATAGCTTGCTTTGGATACTTGGGCCAATTTTCAGTGCCCAGTCAATGTTACAAGGTTAGTCCTATAAAATTTATACTCAGTGCCCACTAGTTCGTGACCTTTTGGATGTGCCCGCAGTAGTGTTCTATGTGACAATTGTGCAATACCCCATGCCCAGTGAAACGTGCGTGACACTAGCCAAACGAGTACACCAAGTAATTTACTTATTTGATTGATGGCCAGCTGAGAGCGGTAGTCCAATGGACGATGCCAACAAAGAAACCCAGGGATAGGGGCTAGGTCCAGCCATTCACGCAGATCAGGTAGTGAGTGGCATTCATGCTGGTCAGGGAAGGCCATTCAGGAAAGGTGATTAGTGCCAGCGTTAGGTGCACCCATTCCCCAAAATCCACCATTGCAGCCAAGTTTACAATAGACGAGAAATATTAAGCCAAGTTATTAAGCTATAAGCTAATAGGAAAAAAATAAACTAATCACATAAACTAGGAAAATAAATAGGAAACTAATACTACTAATACTACTAAGACAACAAGACAACTAATCCAACAAATCCCACTAATAAATCATTATAACGTATATAATAACGAAGAAAGAGCTAACGGGAATGGTTTAATTACTGACAAATTGAAGACGAAACAAAGGGTGAGCAAGCGAACTCTCGACCAACGGGCCGCCATCAACGTAGTCGCTTGTCTGCGACAAAAGGCCCGAAGGGTGCGTTAGCACACTCGACTAAAAAGCCGCCATCAAATCGGCCGAGGTTACGAGGTTGAGGAGAGCAAGGGCTATATTCTCTACAACGAAATTTTGGGCTATAGTGGATAGTGGAAACAATAGGATAGGAAGGAATCACTAAGCAAAATAAGCACACTAAGCTAAGCTCACTAAGAGCCACTAAGCGAACTAAGCACACTAAACTAATGAAGCTAACGAAAGGATCACTAAGCTAACTAAGCCCTATAAGCCTACTAAGCCCACTAAGAGCCAACTAAGGTGTAGATGCACATAGCGAGATAGATAGATAGAGAGATAGATAGAGAGATGAGGACTATATAGTGGGGATGCTTGCTTTAACCTCTGTTTACAGTTTTTCTCTTTATGTCATATTCATTCGATCTTTTTCATATGGGCAATATGAACTGTTTGAAGGTACTTTCTTTATTTCATTCTGATCTTCTGGCTAGCCTAGCTTCCACTGCTTGTTTCAGTCTAGGAGGAAAGACGGAATCACAGGCGACGTAGCTAAAACAGAGCTTAATGCATGTCGTTAAGCTTGCTCCGTATACTTCGCTATGCTGGCTAACTTGTTTAGAGCCTAATGAAAGGGTAATTTATTTACGGGAATGGCTTGGTTGGCTCTCAGGACTGGACTGGGGGAAGGTCAAATGCATCTTTTAGTAGCAAAAATTGGCCTTGAATCGTGTTACTCTTCGTCTTTTCACTTCAACTAGGCAACATGAACGCGATAAAGACCGATCGCATAAAATGTTAAGAGAACCAAGGGAACGAAAGGTATTTTTCTTCTTACTCTTCTTTATTTCCTTTCCCGTTGGTCAAGCCTGCTTACGCATCCTTTCTTTTTAAGCACTTTCATTGATTGGTTGGGTAAGGAATGTATATCGCTTGTCTGTAACCAGACAAGGGCAGGCAGCACTTAATAACCGGTTTGTTGAAGGGAGTGGTAAGTCAAGTATCTGGTGGATGCTCGTAAGTCAAAGGTTCATAGATGTTGTAACCCACTTCAATTCCTAGCTTCATAAACGGGTTGGGCAGGAAGTACTCTCTAAATCAAGGTTGGTTGAGCGGTTCCTTATAGAAGGATAATGGGTTGGGCATCACTCCATGTCCCAGGTTGAGGGTAGTAAGAAAGGGTAAGGGAGGTTGTTGTTTTATGCCATCCATACTAATCCTGTACTTCTATTCCTAGTGGAAAGAATGGGTTGGTAAGGAGCGAAGCCATCGTCCTATGGTGAAGGAATTAAGAAAGTCGAGGGTAAGGTGAAGCATACCATCAATACTCATACTGTACTTTCTTCTTCCTGGCTGCTTCATCAATGGGTTAGGGAAAAAATTTATCTCCTAGGGACGAAGATAAGAGGGTTGTTTGATCCCGTCCATAATAAGTGTATATAGCAAGCAGTACCCACTGTGATTAATTGAGCAAGTGGTATAGGGGTCTAAGTATCTAGGTGGGATTGGTAGCAGGTCCTCAAATGAAAGAAAGGTAAATAGGAGTCCCATGTCTAAATTCATGAATGGTATCTGTAAGCTCGTCTCCCCGAAAGCTCAATAGTGGTACCACTGACTCACTTCTCTTCCTGGCTTCATCAATGAGCAGCACTCTATCCACTAGGGTGAAGGGAATAATCAAGTCAGGGGTAAGCTGATCCGGTCCTTAAAGGGAAATAGCAGTACCCGTCCCACGCACTAAGGGATTAATTAAGTTCGTGATATAGTTCGAACAGGTCTAGGTCTTAAAGTGGTAAAAGAAAAGGTGGGTAGATCTATTCTTTCCTAGCACTATTCTTTTCTAGAATGGAGTGGGTCTAATTCATCAATAAATTGCCTGAGGCTCGGCCCCAGAACAATAGTGATAGTGGTACAATCTATCTATCTATTTATTTGTAAGAAAGTGTGATGGAAGGCCTGTGAATGCTGTCTATAATAATCAAGAACACGTATCTGAGGGGGTTTCTCCCGTCCTGATAAGAGAAAGTCTAGTGAAGCCATGAAGCGATGCCAGAAAGGCGGTACTAGGTGGAAGGCAGGTCTGGTTATTCTGGTGGGTAGTAGGTAGGCACAGTATAAGTAACTGAAAGGCGGGTAGGTCTTATATTTATAGCAATGGAGTAGTTTGTAATTCCTTCATCATATGGGCAAGGTTCGGCTGGACAAAGAATATGTGCGTGGTACCAACCAAAAAGTCTTTCTAAGAGAAGGTATATCAGTAAAGGGTCAATATCAGAGTGCTGTACTACCACATTAATAAAGCAAGTGTCAAGGCCTATCCTATCCTCTCCCTCCTACTCCTAGGTCGCCCATCAATCCAACCAAAGAGGCTTTATTCTCTGATTTCCCATCTCCATAATCTAGCCATCCAGCCATGTCTCTCTTTTCTCTGTGTAATAAGTTCTGGCTGTGTTGTGTATAATTCATCCGGAATTTATTCCACGATATCTGCTAAAGTTCACCCTATTGGCTAATAAAAAATCCCATACCACCATGCTACTAAAAGTACTTGGCTAATGAGATAATCCTCCATCCATCCAGCCACCCCGCCGCCATTTTCATCCAATGATAGTGAAAGCATGAAGCTAGCTACAAGGTCCTCATTGAATCGAGCAGCCTAACACCACCTAGCATCACGTCTCAAACTCTATTAAGCGACACGTTCTTGCCTAATGGATTCAATCCACTTATTGGGTTATTCCCAGCCCTCGCTCGGTTGCTCTCCCAGTAAGCATAAAGGCGCTCGACCTCCAAGCCAATCATTTCATACCGCCAACAATAGAGAAACTTCCTGAAATGACCTCTCCCTTTTGGTCAAGCCTGCTGTCGCATCCTAGTTTAGTAAGAATCAAATCCATTTCATTGGTCCGATGACAAATCCTCCCTTGGACCTACCTCTCAAAAGTAGATTAAATTAGATGGAAATGGCTACTATTTACCCACCCACCCCAATCCCCGAGGGGAGAGGTTAACTGAAATGACAATTTTGTTGTTAACAAGTAGATTGTCTGATATGCCATACTTATAATAGTTATATGGATATCAGGAATATCTAGGTAGAGGCACCACCACAGTAGATGCTGAGTAATCGAGCAGTTAGCCTACTCATGAATAGCCATAGATATGAAATCGACTGGGGATATACCTAGGGCTACGCTATGATATCTAAGGGATACAGTGATAAGCCATTAAGGTAGAACCGGACTAGGCACTATTCTTGCCTATACCACCATATGATTGCAATACCCACCTGTCCTTAGCTTTAGGGTTAATCGTGGGATACAGGTAATGACCTAGCGCATATATCCATAATACTATTATGCGTGATACTATAGTCACCTAGGTAGAATTAGATCAATTAGCTATTATCACCTAGGCCCGATATCCGCTAGTACCTATTCTTCATATCTCTGAAAGGTTTCTTATAGTCTCCCTATACTGTTCAGGAATAGCTTATCATACCAGGTAGATCCATAAACTATTGAATTCTAAGTGAGTGATAGGCTATACTGTTAGTTCATAAACAGTGCCTGTCCGCGATATCCTATATAGTATTATATTCTAGCCCATATCATAGATAACTATCTTTCCTTATTAAGTAATCTCATCAGGTACTCCTTAGTAGATCATAACATACCTAATAAGGTCCCCATATACTAAACTGCCTATACATATCAAATATTAGTAGACTAGGCCATTAGGTTTGGGTATACTATCATATTATGCGTTGATTGTACTAAGGTGGCATATGTATGAAATTTAACATAACTTTGCTTAACCATATTGATATACCTGGCTATCCCTATAAGTATAGTAAAGAAAAGCTTACAAACTCAAATAATATGGGATGTTTGTGCGTTATCATGTGGGCAGTTATTGATAATATTATTACAGTAATAAGCTTAATTCTAGATGTGGTATTTTCTAACATTATGAAGCCAGATCTCTTCCCCCATATGAAAATGGATCATGACACTAACTGTTCTATATGGAGAAACTATGAAGTATGGATATGTATATACTAGGCTATAGCGCATATTCGGCATAGCGGTCACATCATATAGGATACTCTTTCTCTTCTAGATCCACCAAGGGCATAGACGAGAGCAGAGGAAGCGCCCAAGCCACATAATCAAAGTAGAAAACTATGCCGGGTATATAGCATTATCCTAGATGGATTTTCCAGTGATTTCTATTTGAATCTTACCCCTGTTTCATGATATACAGGGTAGACATAGCCAGTATGTGGATATACAAGGTCTTAATATAAAGAGAGCATATGTAGAGGATATGGGTAATATGCAGAATATAGGTATATTATATCCGGGTATACTGCATTCTATGGTACTTTTACAACCCAGCTAATAGTTCCGGGCATAGATTCAGCTTAACTTATTCGAGGAAACGGGTATGTCACCTAACTTAGGCGAAGGAGAGTGGACTGATTGCTGGTGGGGATATCATGGTTAAGGTTTCAGCTGGAGATCAAATTCCATCTGATGCCATGAGGATCTTTACCTTTCAAAACTAGAATATCCTGAAGCCGAAGGGGGGGTTTGAATCGAATACTTATCGAAAGAAAACATCTTTAGTAGAAGGATCAACTAACAGTCAATATTGAGTTGAAAGCCAAAACCCCCATTGATAATGATCTTTGGAGTTATGTCTTCTCTAAAGAATTCACGAAGTCTCTCCCTAGGGCGGACTCTAAAGGGAGAGGAAATAAATGGGAAAATGAGGCCTTTAGTGAATGTAACCATCTAACATGGCCTTTAGCTAACATAGCCATCTAACATGACTTGGCGAACAGAAATATCTAACTATAGGAAAAAGAATCATACTATTCCTATCCGATAGGGCCCTCTCATTATTTGCATTGTTTCGACGCTCTTGATCTAGAATCGGGCACTGCAATTTATAGCATTTGGACCAGAACGATACCCAAACTATACCCTGGAACTCAAACGATACGTGCAGGAAGCAGCAGAACTAAATATCCTATAGATATGGCCAGGGAAGCACCAGCTTAGCACAGTAACAACATAACAACAAGGGAGGCACTTGCGCATCCATTCTGAGCTGTCCATGCTGTCAGTCTAGCCCATTCCAGCCCCTTTATGATTAACTGTACTAAAAAATAGGAGTGAAAGTTGACCAAGAAAAAGCACCAGTTTATGCTGTTAGTAATCGTGATAGGGATTATGCTAGTTATGATCTTGAGCCTATCTCTGAAGCAGCTGATTTGGATCTTCCAGCATAAGCATGAGTAGCAGATCCGAAGTGAGCATATTACGCTATTGATTACACAGTCGATTTGAACTCTGTTGATTTAGTTGAGTTTGTTGATTACAATAGCCAGTCAAGTCAGCCATCTAAGCTAGCCATACAAGCATGGTTCCATATTAAGTCGCATAGGCAGATCCGGTCCCACCAGTAGGAGAGAAAGCAGCAGATCTCGCGGATAGAGATTGAGTTTACCGAGTTTATCTTACATCAGACCTAGGAGCCCTAGTAGCACATACCTACTACAAGGAGCACACCTAGCAGCAGGGGAACCAGTTGATTATGCTACTCCTTTTTTTTCACCAACCTCTTCGTTGAGTTTCTATTGAACTACCACCTTTTTAGTTTGATTTGGGAGCGTATGAATCAGCTGAGATGTGGTTCTTGCTTCATCAAAAATCCTATCTAGATCATTCAAATCACTCTCCTAGCTTGAAATAAGTGGAATCAGCTATAGGGGTCATTGGTTGAATGAACGAGAGAGCTAATTTATCGACACGGTTCAGTTTGTCCACTTAATGATACATATGTCTCTATGAGAGACACCGTAACATCATCATATACGACAACAAAGCCAAATAGATTGAAGGGTTCTCCTATATAGACATGATACATGTATTCCTCTGCATGATGGTTGATTCGGGTTGATCATGATAGATAGAATATCGTAATGTTATCATGATACAAGATTCCTTGCAAGAAAAAAGATGGCCGGGTTTTGGGCTTCTCATCATTCCTTGGTCAATTAGGTATCGTGCTTCTAATATGATGCAATGTCAAATAGTATGTGATTCCTGTATCCATTCTAGATAAATATGAGATGCCAGCTAGTAGTGATTCCGCCGGGATATCAAAATCTGGTATATCAGATGCTGGCCTATGAATGTGGTATGAAGGTGATATGGATCCTGGTCAAATGGCTATCCCACCTAAGGTATCAACCCCAGTTTGGTATCGTTTAGGGTATCAACCTCACCATTGGATAGCTTACCATATAAATTCAGGTTTACAAGGTCTTAACTCCAATTTATTAGTTGGCTAACACCTCAGCATGATTAGTTTGGTTCGATGGAGATGGTGCAAGAAGCATTGAAGAAAAATGGTCTTAAAGTGATTATGCAAGATGATGATGTTGAAATTGTTATCACTCTATAATTTATAAGATTGGAAAGACTAAATTATAAAGAACAATATCAAAACCACTTGAAGCCTAGGATCTAGCCCTCCTAGACTCAGAGAGGGATCTCTCTATAAGATTTAGCTTTTTTTTAAGCTTTATGATATTTGTCTAGTTAAATTGATTGTGAGGATTGTTTTGTTTGATTGTTCGTGGTTGGATTTAAGGGGTTTCACTAAATAGTTTCCATTGGGCTATGGAGTTGAAATGGGCTCAGTAAATGCATCAAAATCCAAAATGAAAGCAAGGCATGCTAGCTGTGAATACTGGTGTTTATAAATGAATGGAATTATGAGATGGAGAAAAGTGCTTTCAATAATGACTTAAGAGCAAATAAGAATTCTTAAACCATACATCAGAAGAAAACATTGAAATTGTAAAGACAATCAAAATTAAGGTACTCTGAACAATAAATCTTAATCTAACCTTCCTATTTTACAATTGGAATTTTAAATGACATAAATGGAAAGATAATGGTTGGAAAACATTAAACATGAATAAGGAAGAACATCACCAGGACAACACAACACATGAATCTTGCAGACTGATCTCTTTATTGATGCTCCAACTTGAAAAGTTACAAGTATTGGCAATGAAAAGTGCTTACAAAACCAAGGTCTAACCCTTATTACTGAATAAAAAGCTACATTTAAAATACTTGCAACTGATTGTCATTATCAAAAGGGCAATCGGTTCGTTTGTTACAAAGTAATTGAAATTCGGCCTGTGCGTCTCAGGCATGGATGTGTCGTGAATTTTTTTTTAATAGGTGTCTAAAGTCACTATGAAACCGTCATTGAGTGTAACGACCCATTTAATTGCAAAGCTGTTATTCAGTGCTGTAGTGGCCTGATATGCTGGAGAATTTGGTACTGTTGCGCTGTTCTAATACATTAGATCTGCTGACATAGATAGTTCGCTGAGCTGCCTATTTTTCACCCTACTAATTAGTCATCCTCCCTGGAGTCTACATAGATTTTCCCACTTCTTTGGAGTCGAAATATTAGTTCTGTTCAACTTTCTGTAGACTTCATTATTCTCGGTGTACTTCAAAAATGTTGGCCTCAACTGAAAAATGTGCTTAATCTCACGCTGTACGAAGACATCATTGCTGACAACTTCATAAAATGTTTTCCCTGTCATAGTGTTCTTCATGCTTGTATGCTTGGATGTGTCTTTCAAAATATCTGTGAGCCTTTTCACGTAGTTTTTCCTAGGCATCAAATTTTCATTGACAACAAATAAGGAAGGCAATCCCTTTTTGTTTAGTGGCTCAATCTTATTGAAAAACATGCTTACCCCAATCTCCAGCTGATGGCATCTTTCCTCTAATTGGGTAACCAGACTCTTTTTGTTCAACACCCTTTTTACCTCGAGTATAGTGGCTATCCTGTCTACCACCTCTATTTTTTCCAATTCTTGGCTGCTTTTATAATTCATAAATCCGATGATGTTGTTGGGAGTTTGGGGCTTATCTCCAAGTTCATCATTTGCTTTTCCGATGGAAAGTTTCACTGATTCGATTATATTCATCTGTTCAAAAATAATTTGAATTGATGGCCATATATCATTCACAGATTCAATTATATCTAACCAAACGATTTCTTTAACTCTCCCTACCATGCTTCCAATTGAGGACTCCTAAAGGGACTTCTACAAACCTTCATTTAAATTTTTGCTAATCTACAACTCTGTGGCATGTGCTGAATCTTTCTTTTTAAACTTCTCTTATAGGTCATTGAGTTGATCTTGCAGCTTCTTGATTTCTACTGTCTGCAAGGACATGTTCTCCATAGCTTTAGCTAATTGCTCAGGGCCTTCACCTGGTGTACCTATTGTTGTTGTAGGTGTTGGAATCACTGTAAGAGGGACTGCCTGTAGTGGAATCATGGCCTTAGTTGCTTCTTTTGCTGCTCCCTTTACTGCATCCCTTATTGCTTTCTGCCTTTATTTTATCATTTTCTCCATCTCAGTCTCCATTTTCTCAACTTGTTCCACTTGTTCAAAGATCAATTGTAGCATCTGTGCCTTCTGTGTTTCATTGGATTCTATCTCCTTGGCCATAGGATCTTCTATCACTGGAATCTTGAGCTGCCTCTTCAAAGCAACTATGTCTGCATTCTTTTTAATTATGAGTGATTATGCTACTACTAGGTTTGATGGGTCATACCCAATTTGCATTACTAAATCATCCAAGGATTTAATCTTTGTGTATTTTTCCATGGAAGAGATCCTTTCCATCTTTAGCCGTGACTTTGCGTTGGACAAAGTAACCTGCAACTTTGAGAGGCTCATAGCTGTACAAGTAAAGGTGGAGGAGGCCATCTCTCCTGTCTTCTTGTGCATCTCCATTTGGTCTTCTTGTGACTCAAAAGAGGTCTTCTTGTAGTCTGCTGCACATTTGAGCTGAGGAATTTGTGCTTCCAAGAATTCCATCCTCATTTTCCCCTTCTCAGAATCAAATGCTGATAAAAGCCTACTCTAGGAGCTGCTTGTTTGTTTCCAAAAGTGGTTATATGTGCTGGTCTTGAGAACCTCATTCCTTATTTTTATTTATTTGAATGTTTCATATATATCTTCCTCTTATTGTCCTATAGTGGATGTAGGAATCTACACATTCTGTTTTTGGAAAGGCACAATGGAAAAGGATGTTGAGAAAACTGTTTGGCCACCTGGTGAATCTCTGATTGTGATGGTTGTTTGCTGGTCCTTCTCACTGCCCTGGTCAAATTTCATGTGGACTCTGTCCCTATTCCTGTATTTCATTTTGAATTATTTGGTGGAGGAATCAATTTCCATGTCAGTTTGATCCTCCCTGGTCCTCTTGCTTCCTATCTCCTTTTCAGCCTCTTTTCCTTTGTCATCTTGTGCTCCTGCAACATTTATTTCTTGTGGAGTGGGTGTTTGGATTCCTGAAGTAGGGATGACCTGCTCTTCTTCCTCCTGGAGTGTGTCTGCCACCCATTTTTCTTGGTTCATGTACTTTTATATCTCCAATCTATGGGTATTAATGTAGGGTGTGGAGTTTTTTTCCACCCTCTTCTTTGAGATGATCCACATTGGATCATAGGACCAAGTGAAGCTATGTTTGAATTTCATCTCCTTCAAAATTTTATCTGCCTCATCCCCTGCTGCTTTGCTGTTGCAAATAAATGGACCAATTTGAGATTTGATCCTGACTTGTGACTTCTTCTTGGCAAAGAAAAAATTCACCTCATCTACATTTATCATTTGTCTCATATATTCTTGTGCAAATATTCTCATAGAGAGGTACTTGGAAAATTTGTATGGAGCCAATTCACTTCCATAAAATCTGATCTCTGTGTATTTTTGGTAGAGGTAGAAATTAGCTGTCCTAATCTGATCTGTCAACTACATCACCTTCTTGATTTCCTCACTGATCCTTGGATATATGGTACTATTGAGTGTAATGATCGCAGGATGAACAAATAGGTATAAAAAACTCTTGTAGGAATATCTTTTATGCTCCCCTTTTGTCTAGAACTTCAGGAACTGATCATGGATTGCATCAACAAGAATCTGAGCGTAGTTGAACATAAAAATGGGCTTAGCATATGAGGAGAGGATAGATAAGAAACCAATCATGGCTTCATATACCCACTGATCATTGTGGTACCCCAATAAGTAAGATAAAACAATGATGATGCGCAGGGTCCTATCAGGAAAAATGGATGACAGATACGCAGGATTTTTGGTAGGCTTTGTTGCATTGGTGGCCATGAATGATTCCAAGGGTTTGGCCTTGGTGGTGGAATCTAGCTTTTGGTATAGTTCCACAAGGGCCTCATATGAAAAAGGGATACTATTCTCAACAATGGGGGCTTGTATCATCTCTTGAATGGATGTGGCATTGATGTAAAATAAGGTTTCTTCTGCAGGGTTCACTATGGCTCTCTGGTTAATTTCATAGCATGATTGGCATTTTCTGATTAGCTCGGGGCAACTATGGGTTCTGGGAAAAATGTAATAAGGAAAATTGGTTTTCCAGAGGCCTATATCATCAAATTCTTCAAGGAATTCGTCCTCAAGGCAGCAATAGATATCGAACAAGTCAGAGTCAGACTTTGTCTCATGGATCTTGTAATCTCTATCAGCCAGGGGTATGTGATCTAAGTGTACTTAAGGATATACCATGGGATTGAAAGGTTGATGATCTACCTTTGGAGGGATCTTATGTATTTTTTGAATCGGTTCTCAGTCTATAATGAAGAATGAGATGACATAAGGGGGAATAGAGAAAGGGAAAATGCCACAGGACAGAGTTTGGGGAAGGGAAAAATTAAAATGAACAGGGGGTAGATCTATATTACAACCCTGATCAAAACTATGGATACTTTATGATTTCGCCTGGATAAGCACATCCCTTTCCTTAATTGTGGTTCTCTGTGATTGTCCTGCGAATTTGAAAATCTACAACAACTTTGACAATAATCAGCAGAGTAAAATCTCTTGTTATGCCAAGTTTGAGCTTTGTCATTGTGATTAGGTGGACGTTGATTAGGTTCGGGCCAATTGGATAATGGACTGGTCATTAAGGGTGCAATGGTTGCATTGGTGGGGGTGATGGGATTGGATGGAGGAGAAAGGCGGAAGCGGACGTGGCACCAATGGTGTGGATAACGGTCAACAAGTGCGATGATATTGTCAAACAGAAAAACCTTTTTCAGAAGGGGGCACGAGTGGTGAGTGGTATGGGGTGGGGGGGTGCGAAGTGCTATGGGTGTGCCATGTAGCAGGAATGGTGGTATGGGATACCACCCATTTTGGATCCCCCTCGCCTTTGTTAACGTTCGGTAGCTGAGGGGGGGCTGAAAAGCCTTGTGGGCCATCTGATATGCGAGGGTGAGCGGGAATGGAAGATGAGGCAGAGTTTATTTAACGTGGAGGGAATGTGCGATGCTGCGGTGGGGGAAGGGCAACGTGGTAAGGAGGTGGGACCCAACGTAGATCGCAACTTGCAGGATTTAGGAAATAGCAAATGAAATGGAAAGGAATTGTTGCGATTTTGCTGATGCACGAAGGTAAGGAAGGGGTCCCACCTCATATCGCAATCATAGGTCGAAAGCTTTTAGTTATGAGCGGTGGAGGCAAGCATTAAAACTGGCGATGTGCGAAGTGCGACGAGCAAGAGGTGACGTGACAAGGCGGTGGGGCCCAATGCATATCACAAATCGCATGTCTGAAGTTTTATGTTATGAGTGGCAGAGGTAAATTTTAAAACCAACGATGTGTGAAGTGCGACTAGTGGGAGGGGATGCAGCATGGGAAGGATCCCACTTGATATCACATTGGGGGATTTGCGAAATGGAATGGATTGACATGGAATGTTTGCACTAGGCCGATGCGAAGGGAAATTTGGGGCTTGGCAGGATTTGTATAGGACTTAGGATAAAATTTAGGCATACAGAATGCCTCAAGTGAATTTGAAATCCAAACCCTTTTAAAACATAACTCCTCTTTCCTCCTTTTGAGTGTAAACACCTTATATCTCGATCTCCTTCCGTCATGAGATTTTGATGTTGTACTTGGTGGAATAAAAGTTACCTTTTCCTTACATTTTTCCTCCTCAGCATATCTACCTACCTAAATTACTCTTTTCACATTTTTTCTTTTTTTTTAGGGTTCATTTAGACTTGCATACCCTGAAATATTTTTCTTTTGAAATTATAACCTAACCCCTATCCCTTATTTCTCCTATTGGTTCAGATTAAGCTGATGAACCAATCTCATTTTCTACCTATCTACTGATAAGCCAAGATTAAACAATTTGGAAAATATTTATTTTCTAACCTATCAATAAAAATTGAAAACTGTCCAATCATGATTAAACTGTATGATTGGACAAATCTATCTAATGAGTAGTGGCATTTGAACTTGCGGCACTTTCAGTTTTATTTCTTTTTGTGGTTTTTTTTTTTTTTTTTTTTCTCTTTTTCATTTTCTCTATTTTTATACCCTCTTTTCTTTCCTTTTTATATTTTTATTTGAAATCATTTGAATTTTGAAAAGCCTTTAAATAATGAAAACTTTGAAAGAAATATGAAGTATCCAATCACCTTGAGATCCTATAATTTATAGGGTATTAATAGTGGCTCCAGCTGGGGATGTTGCTTCTTGAAAAGAAGTGTCAACAACTTGAGACCAGTAGCCTTGGATGCTCCTTTTTCTGCAATATTTTTAACTGATTTCCTTTCTTCTTCAACTGATTTCTTTTCTGTTTTTATATCTTCTCATCGAACTAGGCTTAGGGCCTTCACTTCAGGCTTCAACCATTGTCCAATGAATTATTGAAAACTGTAAGACTATGGTATTTACAATGATGAAAATTTAACCTGAGTGTTAGAAGAAATAATGTTTCAGCATCCTGCCATTGACAGGACCTCCAGATACTTCTGTACCATCCAAATCTTTGAGAAAATAGGAATTATTTCCCTTGAAAGCATCAATGATGTATGGCCCTTGCCAAATATTATCAAAATTCCCATTTTTTCCTTTATCCTCTCTTCTAGAATCCCATTTCAGAACTTTGTCACCTAGATTGAAATAATTGGACTTCATTCTCTTGTCAAAGATATTTTTGATATTCTCTTGAATTACTTGTGTTCTGTTTTAAACCTCCTCTCTAGATTACTGTAGTTTAATGGTGTCAATAATCCTCCTTTGAATTTCATTTGGTTCAGCTTGGACCTCTTGGATTATCTTCATTACTGGAACTCCCAAGGAAGAAGGAAACAATGCATCCATTCCATAAACCAATTGGTATGGAGACATGTTAATTGATTTCTTTGTGGCGATCCTATCAACCCAAATAACATTGATCAACTTATTGTGCCATGATTTCTTATTCTCCTCCAAAATATTTTTAATGATGTTCACCAGGATTTTATTTAAAGATTCATCTAGTCCATTACCTTTAGGGTAGTAGGTTGTTGAATGCCCCAATGTTATTTGATACCTGTGATAGAAATCAATCATATTTTTGGATCTAAAGGTTGCAAAATTGTCTGTAATGATATTCCTATGACAACCAAATCTAGAAAGGATGTTGTTCTCTAGGAATTTTATAATGACAGAGTCAGTGGCATTTCTAGAAGGGGTGGCCTCTATCTGTTTGGTGAAATAATCTGTAGCAGTGAGGATCCATTTTTGTTGGGCATATATTTTTCCCTTCTTATATTCAAATTTTCGCAAAGCTCCCTCTATTTTTCTTCCTTTTTATCCTATGATTTACCACCCCTTTCTTGAAATGGAAATTTTCCCTATCCAATTAATTTTTTCCCTCTTTTCCCTTGAATTTTTTTTCCAAATCCATTTTTTGATATATCCCTCTTGGTAGTCTCACTCTTGAATTCCTTGTCGTAATGTCCTTCCCATTCTCAAAATTTACCCTTTTCCCTCTTATTTTATCTCTCATGGAACATATTGCAAGATCTGATGTGAGCTCATGATGGGGGATGAATTTCTCCTATGAAGTCTAATCCCCATTGGTGGAAAGGGATTTCTACAGAAATAGGTTTTAGGGGAAAGGGAAATAGCTTTCTCTTTCCTTCAAATATTTGACATTTATGACAGGCGGTAACCATCCCGTGGACATCAAGAAAAAGGGTGTGCCAATAAAAAATAGCTCTCATGATATTTTTGGAAATGGTTTTACAATAGATATGGACCCCACAATCACCTCCATGGAACTCCTGCATTACTCTATCTGCATCATCCTTCAATAAACATTTAATAAAAATACCTCCAATATCTTTCCAATATAAAACATTGTCCACAATGCAGAATTTAACAAATTTAAGTTTTAGAAATCTAGCCTTGGTTTTAGACAAACCAGGAGGAGCATTTAGATTTGGCAATACATAAAAAATATGAGCATACCATGGAGAATTCAGAAATGCTTCATCAATCGGTGGAGTCGCCAGTTCCTCTTGATCATCTAATGAGTGTACCATGTTGTTGTGAAACCAGCTCCAAAAATAGAAGAAATGAGATATCAACACCTTAGAAATAAGCCACTTCGAGGGGGAAACCTCCAATACATTACATGAATGAACAATTCTTGGATGCTACAATTTAAAAAACCTCCTTTCTATATATAGGAGTCCATGGGGCCATAATGTAATCCTAGTGGGCCACAGTGTAATCCTGGCCGACCTAACAATAATAATTTAAGGGCACAATAATAACAAAATGGGGGTTACAAGGGTACAATAATAACAATAAGGGGTTTACACTAACAACAATAAGGGGCTATACTAGTAATATAGGGACCTAACATGACCCAGATAATGTTGTTAGAGGCGCTGCTATTCTCCCATAATTCTTAACAAACTTGCGATAATACCCTGTTAACCCGAGAAATCCTCACAACTGCTTTATGGTTGTGGGGACTTTCCATTCCTTAATGGCTTTAATTTTTTTAGGGTCTACTTTAACACCCTCGTGAGATACAATATGAACCAGATATTCCACCTCTTGTACTCCAAAGAAACATTTGGATGTTTTTTCATATAATTGTTTCTCCTGCAATATTTTGAGCACCCTGTCAACATGTTCAACATGATCCTTCCAAGACCTGCTGTAGATTAGTATATCATCAAAAAATACTAGCACAAATTTTCCAAGGAAGGGTTTGAAAATGGAATTCATCAACCCTTGAAATGTAGAAGGTGCATTGGTAAGGCCAAAAGGCATGACCAAAAATTCATAATGACCCTCATGAGTTCGAAATGTTGTTTTTGGAATATCTTCAATCTTCATTCTAATTTGATGATATCCCGAACGAAGATCCAACTTGGTAAAATAAATTGCTCCATGTAATTCATCCAATAATTCATCAATCACAGGAATGGGAAATTTATCTTTAATGGTGAGCTTATTGAGCTCCCTATAATCCGGACACATTCACCATGATCCATCCTTGTGACCAATACTACAGGAGGAGAGAAAGAACTTTGACCAGGTTGAATTATACCCGCCTCTAACATTTCTACAATCATACGTTCAATTTCTCTCTTTTGGACGTAAGGGTATCTATACGGCCTGATGTTTGGAGGAACACTTCCTGGAATCAAATTAATAGCATGATCATGATCACGAATAGGTGGGAGTCCTTTGGGAGTTTCAAACACCTTGGAATGATTGTCCAAGACTTGTTGGAGATCTGTAGAAATAGATGATTTTGATGTCTGAACTTCTAGTGAGCATAATTGTGCAATTACGCCTCGTTGTTCTTTCTTTAGAAGCTTTGTCATGACATTAGAGCTTATTATCCTTCTTGGCTTCCCTTCAATACCCCGTAATTCGACTTCCTTTCCTTCTGAAAAAAATTTCAAGAAAATTTCTTGAAAATTAAAAGCTACCGTCCCCAAAGATTGTAACCATTGTACTCCTAGTACAACATCAGCGCCTCCCATTAGAATGGAAAGCATTGGACTATTCAATACATATTCCCCCATGGTTAGCTTGATATTATGGCATTTTCCAGGGAAATTTATAGTTCCTCCATTTGCAACCATCACTTGACATTCTGGTGCTAGGTATAGGAAACAATTTAATTCCTTGGCTACCTTACAATGAATAAAATTATGGGTGCTACCTGAATCAATCAACACTATTACCTTTTTCTTCTTGATATGTCCTTCTATCTTGAGAGTTTGAGGAGTGGTAATTCCTACACACAGGTGCATTACACGATATCGTCGGGTTCATTTCTTCTCTTCTGAGGTGGTTCTGGTGGCATATCCTCTTCTTGTTCATTTTCTTCTTTCTCTTCACAATCTATGTAAAATATTTTTCTCATCACACTTATGACCTTTAGTGTATTTTCTATCACAACTGTAGCAAAGCCCTTTTGCTTTTTTTTCTTCCAATTGTTGTGGTGTCAACCTTGTAGGTTGTGGAAATCTAAGCGTAGCAACACTTCCTTCTTTATAGAATTGAGTGGTAGGCTTCCTTGTCACCATTATTTTACATTCAAATTTTCTTGCCAACTTGAATGCCTTATCTAATGAATCCGGTTCCAAAACACGAACTTCATGTTGGATGTTATCCTTTAAAGTACCTATGAAGAGATTAATCCTGTGTTCCTCTGAAATATCAGTTACCCTTATATTCAATTTTTGGAAGTCCTCAATGTGCTCCCCCACTGAACCCTTTTGTTTGAGATTTATCAATTGGCTAAAGAAGGTGTTGCTCTTTGTATCCTCATAATGTGCTATCATTTCCTCCCTAAAAATGACTGAGGGACAATTTTTTTACGGGAGCAAAGCTATCGATACCATACAAATGTATTTTGTTTTAAATGTAAAGTTGCAATGCATACCTTTTGTGTTTTGCACATTATTGAGATCAAAATATTGCTCCATCTGTAGTATCCATGTTACAAGATCCTTTCCATCAAACTTCTTCATATCCATTTTTGGAATATGGTGGTTCTTCCCTCCAACATTAGAGTTTATGAAATCACGATTAACATTTATTTTGTTCTCATCATGAGGTTCTTCTACTATATTTCCACCATTAGGAATCGTTTCTTGTTTTAAGCTTGTCATCGAGCCTTCCATGTATGCTTTTAGATCATTCTTCATGTTTTCCATGTTGTCTTTCATGTTTTCATCGATCTTACCTTCCATGTCATCAATCTTAGCTTCCATGCCCACTTCCATGCCATCCATCTTAGCTTCAAAACCATTCATCTTAGCTTCCACGCCTTTCTTCAAACCATCCATCTTAGTTTCCATGCCTTTCTTCAAAACTTCCATTTCATTTTTTGTTGTTCTTTGCGAGAGTGAAATTTGTTGCACTTGCTCTTGTAATTTTGATATGTCATGTTGCCATTCTTCGTCTTCATGAGTCATAGTAGAGCCTTATAAAGGCTTAATGGGCGTTGAATTATTTTTAGGGGCCATTTTAGAATCAAATACTGATATCTATTCTACAATATGTCGTTGGAATCAATTCAACTTGATTATTCAAACAAGACTTATGCAATTCGGAAAAACAAATACACACCTTTTACTTGCTTTTGAGGAGCTCGATATTGAAATTGAATTATCTCTGTAATTAGGGATCTTCAATATCTAAAATTCAGCCTTGTAGTAGCCCTCTGAAGCTTATTTCAAATGCCATAGGTCTGATCTGATTTGGATTCTTCAAGACAAAGTTATTTCCAATCTCCCACAATGACCTAATTATGGACTGGTTCAGTAGAGTGAACTTGTACGAATTTCCACATGTCACTGTTTCGTCCCTCACCTCTAAAATTGATAGCCAAGAAACTACAGTCCGTGCACTTGTGACCAATTTTTACGGAACTCCAATCCGATGCTCAGAGAGAGAGTTATTGAACTTTTCCCACGATCACCTCTTTGAGATGAAATTCGGGAGCCTTAAAACGTACCACCTTCCACAGATCATATCTCCAAAAAAATTGCGAATAAAGATCTGAAATTTTTTGAAGAGTTTCCTCAGGATTTCAGCTTCGCACCCTAAAAATTTCAGATTCTTAACCTTCGTAGAAAAAAAGTTATAGCGAAAATTCCACGATGACATGTTTAGGAGCCTGAAAAAAGACCTAACTTCCACAGATCATATCTCTGACAATATTGCGAACCAGGATCTGAAAGTTTTAGATGATCTTCCTCAGGATGTTAGATTCGTACCCTAAAAATTTCAGATTCTGAAACTTCATAGAAAAAAATGTATAGCGAAAATGCCACGATGACCTGTTTGGAGCAGCGAAACTCTAGAATCCAAAGCTCTGATACCAAATGTTGTTAAACCAGCTCAAAAAATAGAAGAAATGAGATATCAACGCCTTAGAAATAAGCCACTTCGAGGGGGAAACCTCTAATACATTACATGAATGAACAATTCTTGGATGCTACAATTTACAAAACCTCCTTTCTATATATAGGAGTCCATGGGGACATAATGTAATCCTAGTGGGCCACAATGTAATCCTAGCCGACCTAACAATAATAATTTAAGGGCACAATAATAACAAAATAGGGGTTACAAGGGTACAATAATAACAATAAGGGGGTTACAATAACAACAATAAGGGGCTATACTAGTAATATAGGGACCTAACACATGTTTATGTATAGTGCATGAAATTTGGATTCTGCCATCAATTCAGCTAATCCTTGGCCTTTAATCAACTTGGTAGGCTTGATTTCCAAATCATATTCCAAGATCACTGCAATCCATTTTCCTCTTTTACCATCTGGACCATTTTGGGTCAAGATATCTTTGACAACTGCATTTGGAACATAAGCAATGATATGTGAATGTAAAATATAGGCTCTAAAATCTTTCAATGCTTTAACCAATGAAAAAGCCTGTTTTTCCATGATATTATATTTCAATGACACATCTCTTAATGCCTTGCTGAAAAATGCTATTGGCTGCTCCTGTCCTTCACCATTTTTTTGTAACAAAACAACAAAAATAGTATGTTCAAAAGCAAAAGAAAAAATCATGAAATCTTTAATAAAATCCGCATTGATTAGTAATGGGGCTTTTTTCAATGCTAGCTTGACCAAATCAAAATATTATTTTGCTTCTATGGTCCATTTTATTTGTGATCCTTTCTTGAGCATATTAGTGACGTTCCTTAAAAGTTCTGCTAAGTTGGGTATAAATCTCCTTAGGAAGTTGATTTTATCAATGAAGGATTGGAGTTCTTTAAGATTTCTGGGGTGGCTAATTTTCAATATTCCTTCAATTCTGCTAGGGTCAATTTTGATTCCATCCTTAGAGATAATATGACCTAAAAATTTTCCTTCTTCTAATCCAAATAATGTTTTCTTAGGATTCAGGGAAATTCCAAAATTTCGGCATTTTTCAAAAAATCTCCTCAAGTGTGCTAAATGTTCTTCATCTGTTTTAGAAAACACAATGATGTCATCCAAATAAATCACAAAAAATTCGCCAATGTCATCAACAATTCAATGTCCATGGCCCTTTGAAAGGTAGCTCCAACATTCATCAATCTGAAGGGAATTTTCACATACATGACAATCCCCCAAGGAGTTGTAAAAGTTGTCTTATCTTGGTCATCAGGGTGTACCAAAACTTGATTGTAACCAGATAAACCATCTAATAAAGATATCCTACTGGAACCCACTACCCTTTGCAATATGTGACCCATCTTAGGTAAAGGGTAATTGTCCTTAAGAGATACCTTGTTAAGATTTCTAAAGTCAATATAGAGTCTAATTTCACTTGTTTTCTTTCTATTTGGGACAATATTGGAAACCCATTTGGAGTACCTAAGTGGCACTATGAATTTTTCTTCATACATCCTTTTAATTTCTTTTCTCAACTAAGGGCAGCAAAATAGGATTTATTCTTCGCAATTTCTATCTGAATGGTTTTTGATTTTCTTTAATTGGAATCTTATGTTGAATGATGCTGGTATCATAGTACTTCAAATCCTCATAGCTCCATGAAAACACATCGATTAATTCTTTGAACGAGGCTGTATACTTTTTCTTTGTAATAGCAGGCAAATATTTAGATAGTTTGATGATTTTGGGGTTTCGTTTGGTGCCTATATTACATTCCTCAATATTCATTCTAGTTGGTTCCATTTTGGGTTTCTTTTCTACATCATTAAAGTCAAATAATTCTTCTAAAGGTGTTGGTGAAAAAGGAGGTCTCTGAGCAAGACCCAGGTTCAGAAGAAAGGCCAACAAGGTTTCCGTGGTAGTCTAGCACAACACCGACATTTTCACCCTACTCCAAGGAGCAGAGCGTCTCACGCAAGGCGTGCCGTGACCTTAGTAAGGTTAGGAAGTAGATCAAGTATCAATCGATTAAAACCATGAAGTGCAACTTAAGGAACTTGAAATAGAAAACATATCTTTCTACTTTTCATAAGATATCACTTATTAAGCATATTCAGGATGCTGAATTAAAATTTAAAACAAGCCATAAATTCACAATAATCAATTGATTAACACGTAACTCAGAACATCAAACACAACACGAACTATATTTCATTATCAGTATCAAACATCTACATTTCTCTGCCGAGTCTATTACAGGGTGGTTCTATACAACAGAGATCTAACAAAGATCTCCTACTACTCTCTCCCTCAACCCTTTGCCGGACTCCCTCTCGTCTACCCTGGCTGATTTCCTATTTGTTCTTCCGCCAACGTGAAAGTCAATCTTTCCTCTTTTCCTGCTTTGCTATTTGCTGCTTCTTCCTGATCACTGGGATTTCCGCTAATTGTCTTTGTCTCGTATTCTTGCCATTTGTGCTATTTTTCGCAACTACCGCACCACCTATCTTCCAGCTATCTGCAACCGTGACATCTCCCTGTCTACCGTGATTGCACTCCGCCACCTATTCTCTGTAACTCAAAACTGTTTCATTTTCAAAATAAAGGCCCCAATAGGCCCCGACCACATGCTATTGACTCGTCTTGAGTCAATCCTTTCCCACTGCTTTGGTTTCCATTGGTCTGTCTACTTTTATGGCTGACTCTGTATTCTTTGTTTCCTCTCTCTGTCCAAACAAATGCCCCAACTCGGGAACATTTTTCAATGCTGAAGACTTGAGTTCTGTGAAGTCATTAATTGCTTGTTGCCATTCCTTAATGAGCTGGTCAATTTCGGTGGAAACTCTTTCAGCCTCAGTTTCGCCTGTAACGGGCGACAGTTTGCTGAATAATTCTTTGATTTTTATTTTGGCCTTAGCAGCCATTTGGTGTATTGCCTCTATTGTATGCTTGAATGGTTGCCTCAGCTCTCTAAGGACCTGATTTGTGGCAACAAAATGCTCCTCTATCTTCTATATCATGGTTTCCAGTACCTCTACTTGATTATATGGCTAGGTTATGCCGATGGGATCCGTGGCCTCCTTTATCTCTTGTGAAATCTGCTGAAGTTGTGTTGAGATAGGTTGGTCTTTCATAGTTAACGAGTTAGAGAATTCATGTAAATGCTTCAGGAGGTTGTAAGCCTCTCTTTCTATCATCCCAGGGTTTCCTGCATTCCAGTTGCCTGTTTCTGCTTCTCAGTAACCTTCTCAGCATATATCACAACAAATTCTGGTAACACTGGTCTTGTTGCGAGCATTTCTTTGAGCTCTTGATTTTCCTTGCTAAGATTTGCACATGTTATCTTCACTTGGATAGACCGTTCAACTATGGAGCAGGCTAATATGTATTCAGATTTCTTGTCATCTTGGGCCATTACCATTGGCCAGAGATCCTTGAAGATATCCATTACCTTTTCTAGCTGTTCCTGTAGATTTTCCTTCTCCCCCTTTAGCTAGTTTCGCTCTTCAGTAAGCACACTGATATGCTGTTGTTGCTACTCAAACCTCTGCTGGAGGTCGTTATGTAGCCCTTCTACCTACTGTGCTGCCCACTGAATGAAGTTGTATAGTTGTTCAATACCCCAGGTCTACATACTTTCAATGCCAGACATGTCATTTCCTAGCGGTCTCTCTCCGAGGGGTTGACCGTTGGCTGTTGATCTAGCTAAGTGCTCATATGGTGATGTAGGTTGGTTCTGTTGCATCAACTGACTTTCTGGGTTATTCATATTCATGGTTGATTGAATTTGTTGTAGTATCAAATTGGCCTGCTAAAATGTGTTCGGCTCCTTTGGCGAGGGCATTGTGTTTGTAGTAAAAGATCCTCCTTGAACTAATAGCTCCAGGAAATTGCCCTGTCCCACCAGAGGTTGGTTAAACTCAGGTAACATAGCCATACTCGAGTTAACTTCTGCCTCGATGTCTCCATTTGTCTTGTTTCTTACCTTTACTGGGTCTGAGATAGTTGCTGAGGTGGATGGAGTGTGGGTGGATTGGTCCTTGGAAGTGAATGAAGTATGAGGTGATGAATGGTGAGTGCGAGGTGAAGAGGTAAGAGTGTGGGGTGGATATTGTGTTTGAATATTCAAAACTGAGAACGGATTAAACACGGGTAGCTCGGAGGTGACCTGGGTGGCCACCTCTGGCTCTTCTTGAATTGGTACTCCCGTATCCATGGGTTGGGTGTGATCTTCCTCGGTGAGGTCAACTATTTGCCTAAGCGCCATGAGTCTTGCCTTCTTGGTCTTAGGGGTAGATACGGGTGTTTTAGGTGCCTTACTCTTTTGGATTGGAATTACTGTGGTTGCTGGGGGTGAATTAAACATGGTGGAAGGTAGGGCAGTGACGATAGGTGCAATTATGGATGGTGAGCTAGAAGATGAAGACTGAAACTCTGAAAAAGAGGGAAACAAAATAGAAGCACTTGTTAGAGTTTGAATTACCTGATTGAAGCCCTTTATCCTCGTGTCCAGCTGTTCCAGTATAGGCGTTAGCTACAGTCAAGAAATTCTACTCGCTGTCTCCTCTGAAGTCTCTCCTGGTAGTGCTCTTGGCAGGATACCCTCGAACGAATAGTGATGGATTCCACTTTTGATATCCATTCCGACTCCCGACCATGAACAAACTTTGGTGTGGAATGCCTTTTCGTCCACCTGAAGCTTTAACGATGTCATTTTGAATGTGGTTTCATCCGCGCAAGTGCGTTTGATATATGTCTGCTTGTGAGTGACCCCAAACCATATCTGAGAGGAATATATGTCCAACAGATTCCTCGGAACCCTTTGCTGCCTCACCACTACATCCACTATTCACCTGTACCAAAATGAGAAAGCCTCTTCATTTACCTCCTTTGTGCTGGGATCTCTCGAGATTTTCCAGGGTGTAAACTTCATCGCCATTGGCTAGTAATTTGTGATTTCCGCAAGGTGTCTCACCCCCGGGTGAGTCCATTTCCACATCGCAAATGCCATTATGAGGTAGCCATAAATGAACCCAATGGCCCTTTTGTAGTTATCTTCACAGGCTTCAAACAGTTCGTTCAGTAGAAATTTACACCAGTTCAGTTAGTTTCCCTGGAGGGAGTGTTCCGCAACTGAAATGGTGTCGAGGGTGCATTCGCCCTTCATGTAGTGCCTCTTCATCTTACCTGCTATTAGGTAATAGGAAAATTTAACTGCTGGACCGTTTATGAGGTCTATATTTTCTCCCTTCCCACCTATTTTAGTGTCGTATTTATTATAGTAGTCACAATCTCCCGCCTTCTTGGCTCTCTTAGACACGTTCTGGAATGTCGTGGAGACATCCCTTCCTTCTGCTGATAACCTCGTGAGTCTGTTGATATCTTTTGCATGTATCGGTATCTCCTGCCCTAGCCACAATGATCCATTCTGGAGTCTGCTCAATAGGAATTTTGTACACTACATTGCTGCTCCCGTGGTTCCAAACACTAGGAGGTTCCTGAGGCTCAGTATTGTTGACCTCTGGATACCTTTGAACTCTGGGTTCATTCTTGCTTCTTCCCCTCCTCCTTCCGTAGCATAATTATCTATGTAGACCTACCTTTTCATAGCTGGAAACTGGTATGAATCTGTGAAATCTGTGTCGATCAGCAACACATTGTCATATTTTCCCATTAACGGTTCTATATTTTGAATTTTCTCATCGAGCTCGGGCTCGACGACTGATGTTGCTACCTTTGTCATATTTTTCCTTCTTTTGTATACTTGAAGTGTTATACCTGCTTTCTCTCTATGAATTCCTGCTACTGGATTGTTTCTTTGAACCTCCTATGATGAATCTCACTTACTGTTGAGGGTATTTCTTGTTCTAACCCGTAATTTTTCGGCATTATCGTGATTTCTTCTTTCATGTGGGTTAAGTAATGTAACCAACATGAATGAGGTTGATAAGACCCCATAAATAATTAATTTTTCTGCCTCCCCCGCAGCTATAATCGTGCGATTAGTTACCGCGATGAGGTGTACTCTGACATTGCTGACTGTGTCTTTGGGATTTGGGTAGACATGATGGGTAATGCTTATGGATTAATATGGAAGAATTATTACGGTATGGTTGTTACTAATTATGGCAGTTAATTCTAAAATACGAATGATCCTACAAACTGACATTAGTTGATGGGTTATTATGATGGAATGATGTTTGACATGCTTGGATTTCTGACATGGATGACACGCTAGATAGACACTACCCTCCCCTCGACCACAATCGGTTGCGATATGATCTCCACATCGCAACAAGTTGATTTTTCTTCATGCTACTGTAACTTTGTTCTTTATTGTGATTCCTATTCTATCCTCTTCTCAGGTGCAAGAGAGTTATTGACTCAACCTATCTCTATTCTACTCTATTAACTCCTCTTGTTTGCAAGATTTATTTGAAAAGTAAATGATGAAACTTACTCGTGATAAGGCTTCAGGCATGCGCCTTTCATCCATCCTTTTAATACTTGGCCGTCTAGCTGTGCCAACCAAACTGCGTTTGAATCTTGAATTTCAATGAAATGGTATGGTCCCATCCAGTGCATTATGAGCTTGCCCGAGAAATTTTGAAATTTGCTGTTATACAATACAAATTTTCCTCCGACTGTGAATGTTTTATGTTTGATATAATAGTCATGCCAAGATTTCTGTCTGTATTTTTGGACCATTTGATGGAATTCCACCATAATATGTCTTCTTCAAGTTGTTGTAGCTCATGGAGGCATTCCTTGATTGAGTCTTCCTCTATCATGTGTAGTGTTGAAGCAATTAATAGACTCAATATGATAAATTCAGCAGGTACCACTGCTTCTCTCCCGTACACCAGTTGGAAAGGAGTCTGATTGTGATATCTTTTTACAATTGTCCTGTATGCCCATAATGTTGCTGGTATGTGCTCATCCCAGTCATCTCGATTGGAATTGCATATATTTGTGAGTCCTTTTCTAGGATCTTATTAAATTCTTCAACTGTTCCATTTTCCTGAGGATGGTACGGAGTGCTCTTATGATGTTGCACCATAAAATTATCTAACAGAGATTTGATTGTTGTATAGATGAAGTGTGTACCTTGATCACTGGTTAGGCTTATGGGGTAACCAAATCTGCTAATGATATTTTCAAAAATGAACCTGGCAGCTGTATCTGCCGTGCCATCCTTCACTAGTGCTGCCTCTGCCCATTTGGTAAGATAATATGTTGCGTTAATTATGTACCTTGCATGTGAATGTCTTGTGACAGGTGCGACTGGTCCTATAAAATCAACAACCCATTTTTCAAATGGCTACAGTTCTCTTACAGGTTGCAATGGAATATCATCGTGGTGTGATGGACGTCCTGTTCTCTGCCATAAATCACATTTCTTTACAAATGCTTTACTATCCTTATGCACTATGGGCCACCATAACCCTACTTGTAATATCTTTCTTGCGGTGGGTTTTGCGCTGATGTGACCCCCCAAAACTCCGCAATGACACTCCCACAATATATCCTCTCTTTCATGGTTCATGACACATCTCTGCAAGACTTGGTTTAATCCCATCTTGTATAGATGTCCTGCTATCAATTGATACTCAACTATTTTTACTACCAAATGTCTTCTTTGAGTCGTTATATATTCCGTCGGGCACTGTCCTGTTGCTGATAGAATGTTATCTGTTCCAAATAGTCCGGGATGGCTTCTACTCTGAAGAGATCAGTGTTCGACAACTGATCATCCAGGGATCCTCCATTCTCTCCATTTTCCAGCCTTGATAAATGGTTAGGACCCACATTTAACCTTCTTGGTTTCACTATCACTTCAAAGGTGAACTCTTGGAATAGTAGGACCCATATACAAATCCTTCCTTCAAGTACAGGCTTGTTGACTAGGTACTTCAATGTTGAATGGTCCATGAAGAATTTGAACGTACATCCTAATAGGTAATGGTGAAACTTCTGAAGGGAATACACCATCGCAAGAGCTTCTCGTTCTTTTGTTGTGTAGTTTAGCCGTCGACAAATTCCTGCTTGCAAAATAGACAGGGTGATCGACTGAAGTTTCTCTGGGCTGAGCTAACACTACTCCTAATGCAATTCTGGAGGCATCAATATGGACGTGAAACTGCTTGTCCCAATTAGGATGAACTAAAATGGGTGCACTTGCTAGCTTCTCTTTCAATGTATTGAGGGCAGTAGTGCATTCGTCAGTCCAAATGAATTGCTCTGATTTCCACAACAACTTTTCCAATGGTGTTGTTATCTTTGCATATTTACGGATGAATCTTCTGTAGTACCCAGTATGCCTGAGTAGTGATCTTAATTGTTTCACAGTTTCTGGTGCTTCTATGGTAATAATGACTGCTACTTTTGCTGGATCTACACAGACACCTAGTTTACAAAAAACATGTCCTAGCAGCGTCCCAAATATTACTACAAAGATGCATTTCTTGAGATTGAGGGAAATTTGGAGTTGTCTGCATCTGTCAAACATTATCCTCAGTAAATTTGCATGATTTTTCAGTAAGCTGTAAACTGTCCAATCATCCATATAAACCTCAAGGAACTTGTGGATATATTCCCGAAATGCTACTATCATGATTCATGAAAACACCGCTAGCGCATTTTTCAAACCAAAGGGCATGACATGGTATGCGAACGAGCCCCATTAAGTTGTAAAAGTGGTCTTCTTCTTGTCTTCTTTGGCTATTCTCACTTGATGATATCCTGAGAATCCATCTGTGAATGAGTAGGCTTCATTTCCTGCCACATTTTCAAGCACCTTATCACTGAACGAAGTGGGAAATGGATGATGTATGCATGTGTTATTGAGGCTTCTGTAATCAACACATACTCTTATCTCAGTCTTTTCCTTTTTTCTTTGTATGACTATGGGACTGACACATTCTGCTTCTTCCATTGGAAAAATCAGTCCTGCTTTCAACATTTTATCTATCTCTGCCTTGAATTGCTCTTTTACCCTTAGATTTAGACAGTAAGGTCTATGCTTCACTGGTCTTGCATCGGGCTTCAAGTTTATGCGAATTTCCCACATGTCCCCTTTTATCCCCTTTAGCTCCGCTACTAAGGATGGGAATAAGTCTTCATATTCCTATAAAAGGTCAAAGATATACTTAGTCATTTCTGTATCCCATTAGTCGCCAATAGACGCGATTTTGGGTTTCTCCAGGGTTCCAATGTTCATCTTCTTGGTCTTCAAGGGTAGTAGATGTAGTCCCTTTGTTGTGGGTTCTTCTTGTATATCCCGCTCCCCTTATTTTTCTTTAAAATATAAGTGTCTGAGATTTTCTAGATCATCGTCATCCATTTCACTATCTATTATTTTGCATGCTATTGATTGTTTGATAATCTTCTCCGAGAGCGGTTGTTCTTCGTCTTCTTGAATTTCTGGAAAAAATAGTACTCTTTTGATCGCTTGTAGTGCCTATGTAATTTTTTTTGTTTCTCCTTCAAAAGAAAAACATTGCGTAAAATTGTCTGCAACTACTTTCCAGGTGCCGATTCCTCTTTTATTTTCTTCGGTTAAATACCAGGCCTATGGAATTGTATCTAGTGAATGTATAAAATTGTGCATCCAAAGATATTTTGGATATCCTGCATTCTTCCAGTGGTACTCACAATTTTGTAAATGTTTCGTGGGATTAGAATCCCCCTGGTACTTTTCACTGAATTGTGATCCTGCATCTTCGTTGAATCTGGTTCTTAGTGCGATTGCAACATCTTCCCATCCCAGAAGTGATTTGATATGGTTGCTCCACCATATTGCCGAAGTGGATTGTAGAGTTACATCCATGAGAGGTACTCTACGTTCCATTGGTACTTTATCTTCTATTCTTGCAATAAATGTATTTACAACATTCATGTCTGATAAAGTCAGATATCCTCTTACCTCAGTTCCAATCCAATTGACTCCTTAGATGTTAGCACATCTTCTTCTATTTTTTTATTATCCTCCCTGCTGCCAATCATCCCAGGCTATTTCTAATCCAAAGTCTGAACTTTGAACACTTCTCCAGCTTACGGTACCTCCCGCTGTTGGGTTGATGTAATATTCTCTCTTCCCTACCATCATCTGATAAAGATGATCAAGAAGTTGAGCGTCCTCTCTATTGTCAAAAGTTTCTGTATATCGAGGACCTTCATATGGGTCAAGTGGTTGAGTGACCCTGACTTCCCCGTCTTCAAATATCATCAGTTCCTTTTTCAAGTTGATCAATGCATAGTTCTCAAAAGCCAAATCTATCCCCAATAATGCCAGATACAGATACTTATCCCCCATGATATCTATCACCTCAAAATATGTGTATGTTTTTACTCCTGCAACATCAACTTCGACCTCTTCTAACCTTCCTATGGGCACAATGCAGTATTTATTTTCCATGCAGAGCTGTATTGGTGAGTATTTCAACTTTGGCTTGCCTAGTGCTTCCCATGTCTTTCTTGGTAGAATGTTGACATTTGATCCTAGGTCGAGCATGGTGTCTGTGATTTGGAATCCCACGACTTGAGTATTCATGCGGAATTCCTTTCTTGAATCTCTTAACCCTTCCAGTTCTACATTTTCCTACACCATCATCTCTAGATTTTTCTTCAATTGTTCCAACATTGGTGCATTGGTTACAATTTTCAAAAATAGTTGGAACCATTCTTCGATCGTTGTACTTGTATGGGTCAGATTCTCTTTTTATATGGTCGGCTATGGAATCTCAATGCCTTTACTCCCCCTGATTTGGGAAAAATTTTCCACTGCCTCTTTAAAAGATTGCCTCTATCTATCTAGTCTGAAAATGGGTTTTGGAGATGCTGGCTTGATCAACTTTATTGGGTCTATATTCTGTGCATCCTCCCCTGTTCTCTTTCCTCCTCGAGTTACTATGGCTACATTTTTCATAGCCTGAGCCTCTACTATTCTTGGTTCTGCATTCACCATATTTGCTCCTCTCTACCTGGCTCTTTCCTCCCATCTCTTAATTAATTCTGGATAGTCTTCAGTTGCGTGTGTATTGACTCTGTACTACAATCACATGGTCTTCTGGGTAGTGGAAATTCTCTTTCTACGTGTCCTTCTTGATCACAATTGCAACATCTTACAGGTCCTCTTCCTCTATCTCTGCCTCCTCTCATTCCTCCTCCTTGTCCCCTTGGAGTCTCATTCACTCTATAAGATGGTTTGTCCAATCATTCTGCCAGTGCATACAGGGCTCGAGACTTCTATGTATTATGTGTTATGGAAGCGCAGAACTTACAATATGTATTGTTTGGAACGTTGGAGTACTTCTGCAAAATTGGGCATAGTCATGGTGGATGACCAATGCCTTTACATATTTCACAATATTAAGTTGCGGTCTGCTTTTGTTGAGCGGGGAACCTTGGAAAATGGGGTTGCGGCTGGTATAATCCTTGAGTGTTTATCTGCTTAACTCCATCTACTGGTGGAGTCCCTTGTGTCCCTACTGCTGAAGCTCCCGTATTCTGTCCCCGCAATCTCAGGCATTCAGTGACCACATGTCCCTCCATTAGACAATGGGTACACCACATGTTGGGCCTTGGAGGTCATATCGGCTAAATTTATTTCAACTTCTCCGTTAGACTAGCTATCTGATGTTGTAGACCCAATATGGAAGGGTCTTGAGCTGCTGCTCCTCCCCTAAATTCTTGCGGATACCCTACCATAGCCTCTATCTTCATAGCTTTCTCCAATGCATCTTGTTAGGTATCAATATTTTGTTGTGTTAGTGGAGTTCTCGTCAATGGAAGAAGTGCTTTAATAAACCAATATCACTGATGATTCAGATCGATTGGGCAACTCAACTTCCCAATCGCATCGTTGAACCTTCTCATTAGGTCCCACGCTGTTTCACCTTCTCGTTGTTTAATCTCCCACATCTCAGATAACCCTTGCTGATCTGTTTGAGGTACTTAAATTATTTGACAAATTCTCTCTTTACATCATCTATCACTGGGTTTGCATGAGCTTCAGACCATTTAATGAACCAATGAAGAGCTCTCTCTCTTAGAGTAGTTTGGAACTCGATCAATTTAACTGCCTCTGGTGTCTACCAAGCCCTCCATATGGCTTTGAAGAGATACCAGTGCTACTCCACATCGTTACTGCCCCTGCCAGAAAATTTTAGGTATCGGGTAAAATATCTTGCCATATTTCTTTGTATGGGTGGTAATAGAATAAAACCACTATTTCCTGGCTGTGAAATTGTATTAATAGCACTATTTCTAGTAGATATTTGTACTGTAGACTGAGCGCTATTCAACTTGCTAAACTCTCGTAACTTAACAAATTTTTTACCTGGTGGTTGATAGAGTACTAGGGTAAGGTTGGGACTAGAGCTACATGAACTTTGGGGAATAGAGTTAACTTGAGTTATGGGTGCTAGCCTCTCTCGAAATATTTGCTCCATCGCAACATGCGACTCCACATCGGATATCTCCTTGGGGCACACATCCTCCACGTTGGACTTTTTTTCCTTTTCTCTTTGGGCTGGGCTCCTATACACTTGCCTAACTTCCTTGATGGTGCCTCCTACTCCTTGGGATCCCATCTGACCTTCCATTTCCTTTGTCATCTGTGGCACCTTCTCCTTATCCAGTCGATTATTTTCCTGCTTCTCTAACTCCTTCATCACCATTTTCCACCACTTCTCAGCAATCTGCGCCCTCCGATGTGGTCATCTCTCTCTCAACCTACTAGAGGTTTCGACATCCATATCCATATTTCCCCTTCCAAATTACTTGTAGCATCTCTCCCTCTGCTCCTTCCCCCAGTACTGGAGGTCTAAGTCTCCATCTCAGACTTTTGAAATTCTATCAAACTCTCGTCCACCATTAAAGCTTTGATCCATAAATGAATTTCCTTCAACAGTTCTCCCCGCAATCTGGATATGAATACGTCTTACTCTTTTGAAAAGGATTGGTAACAGTCGGCGGCAAATTCCGTAATGTATCCTTCCAAGGTAGATTGTACCCAGAAATCTACAGCTCGGGTCAAATCGGTATCTACCCAATGGAGTGCTACTAGGTTCATGTGCATCCACTTGCGATAGACCCTACGTGACTCTCCTTGAAGTGTCTTGACTTGTAGTCTCCGCAACCAATTATAAATTTCTTTCGGAAACTTTCCACAGAAAATTTTGTATAGGTCACTTGCAGATTCAGAAAATAGAACCCGATCCTTGATAGTTTTCTTCCTCTATTGTCGCAACTCCGCTTGCTGCGCTATGAACTGATCTAAGTGGTTATCCCACTAGCTTCGTAGTTATCTCTCTTAGATCCACTATACCATTATCTAGCACCTAAATGAATTTTCAGTTCCTAGCAACAGAAGCATTTGTTGGTGAAAAAGGAGGTCTCTCAACAAGACCTAGGTTCAGAAGAGAGGCCAACAAGGTTTCCGCATTATTCTAACACAACGTCGACATTTTCACCCTACTCCAAGGAGCAGAGCATCTCACTTGAGGCATTCCGTGACCTTCGTAATGTTAGGAAGCAGATCAAGTATCAACCGATTACAACCATGAAGTGCAACTTAAGGAACTTGAAATAAAAAACAGATCTTGCTACTTTGCATAAGATATCACTCATTAAGCATATTCAGGATGCAGAATTAAAATTTAAAATAGGCCATACATTCACAATAATTAGCTGATTAACACATAACTCAGAACATCAAACACAACACGAACTATATTTCACTGTCAGTATCAAACATCTACATTACTCTGCAGAGTCTATTACGGGGTGGTTTAGTACAATAGAGATCTAACAGAGCTCTCCTACGGCTCTCTCCCTCAACCCTCTTCCAGACTCCCTCTCATCTACGCTGGCTAATTTCCTATTTGTTCTTCTACCAACGTGACTCTCAATATTTCCTCTTTTCTTGCTTCACTGTTTTCCACTTCTTGCTGATCACTAGGAGTTTCGATAATTTTATTTGTCTCCCATTCTTGCCATCTGTGCTATTTTCCACAACTATCGTGCCACCTATCTTCCAGCTATCCACAACTGTGACAACTCCCTGTATATCATGATTGTGCTCTGCCACCTATTCTCTGCAACTCAAAACTGTTTCATTTAAAAAAAAGGCCCCAACAGGCCTCAACCACATGCTATTGACTCGTCCTGAGTCAATCCTTTCACACTGCTTCAGTTTCCGTTGTTATTTCTGCTTCTATGCCTAACTCTATCTTCTTTGTTTCCTTGCTCTGTCCAAACAAAGGCCCCAACAAAAGGGACCAACACTCTAGGAAGATTATTGTCTTTGAGTTGGAGTATTTCAAATTCTTCTTTTTCTAGGTCTTTTTGATTATCGGTATTATGTATAGTGTTGTTAGATGGAATATTTACATTGGTATTTACATCTAAAAAATTACTTTCTAAAACAACGGTTTGTTTTTCCTCAGTACTTTGTTCATCAGTAAGTCTGTCCTCCTCACAATCCATGTCTACATTACTGTCTTCAAATTCAATTTTAGATTGTAGGAAGCTTTCAATTTGTTTGTCATTACCAAAAAATTGCGAGTACCTCATGTTATCTGGCACAGAAGGATGATATTTGACCTCAATTGTATGTTGTTTTTTTGGGTGAGGCAGTTTACAGGTACTTGCTGAAAAAGCTAGGCCATTTTCTAGGACATTATGGTTTCTAGGAATTACTGCCAAATCATATTCCTCAAAGGTTCTTAAGAAATCAAGAACAACATTTCTATAAACTCTCAGTATAGGGTGATTGGCTACATATAGTCCTTTAACTTGTCTTATGACCAAATCAAAATCCCCATGTACATAGATCCTTTTTGCTCCTAATTTTTTCAACATTTGTAATCCCAAAATCAAAGCTTAATATTATGCAATGTTGTTTGTGCACTGAAAATTTAATTTGTATGAATGACCCTGCGCACTATTTTTTCCTATATTATACACCCAAATACTTGCCCCTGAGCCTGCTTTGCCACATGAGCCATCAAAACTCATGTTTCAATGAGGTTCACTGGCCGGGTCTGGTTTCTCTGTTTGTATTTGAATGTCATTATTTTCTGTGGAATCATTTTCCATATGGGAAACTTGTGAATCAATGATTCCAGCATTATACAAAATGAAATAATCAAGGTCAGTGTGAGCAGAATACAAAGGGTAGTTGTGAGTTTTCTCTTGGCTACTTACCATGTACTTCATTAGCGTTTCCCCATAAAGTCTTCACGATTGACCAAACATCGAAATTGTAGCATACGTCATGTCCAGTTGCAGTGTCCCTTAAAATTTTTCTCCCAATGAGCGAGATAAAATAATTCCATATTTAGGGGGAATGTCAGCTACAAAAATATCCATCACTAGAATTTTTGCAGGTATCTAAGCTAGAGTGACACAAAGATCTTTAATCAGACCTAGGTACTTAACTTTTCTAGAATAAAAAGAGTATAAATATTTATAAGGTCTAGTGATTTCGAGGCCAAGTTTCTCCATGATAGCCTTGGGCATAAGGTTATGTGATGCACCTGAATCCAACATGGCATTATAGAGTATCTTGTAATGAAAATTTAAGATGAAATAAAAATGAGGGACCCCTCCTTCCTGTGGCCTGCCATCAACCTCTGGCCCAAACAAAAGTTGAGGCTGGTCATCACTTAAATTGATAGTATCGTTGATCTCCCCTGTTGGGGTTCCCATGTTTTGGCCAGGTTGACAAGACCAAAAGATGAGACAACATAGAACCGCTTTCAGACCTTAGGATATAGCCCTCCTAGGTCTAGAGAGGGATCTCTCTATATGAGTCAAAAGGTATTGTCTTTGAAGCTCTAAGTTGTGATTTTAGGCTAGTTATAGGCTCAGGGTTGTTGGTTTGATCGTTTGTGTTTGGTTGTTGGGAATCAAGAAAGGAAGGTCCAATATAAGACAAGGATGAGCATGGAGGGAATTAGGCTAAGACAAACAACTCAGGGAATATCAAGGCCATTGGGCAATGGAGTCAAGAAAGGATTTATTTGTGTTCAATGTGCAAGCTTTCAGTTGGGCTAGTCATCTAGAGCATTTGGATCTTAGCAAAGGATTGGTGGAATGGAACATTAGAGACTGAAAATGAAAGGAGGAGAACCAACCAAATCTGTCTATAGATCAGGCCAGAGGTCATTTAACTCCAGGCCTGCTTGGACAAAATCAAAGGTAGGACAAGGGATCTTAGAAAGGTCTAATTGGAATGGAAAGATCCTAGAGAGGCAGTGGCAAGGTTATAGACCTACCAGTATTCTCAACACATTCAACTAGATCCTAGCAAGAACATCTAAACACTAATTTCATTAATTCATACATCAGAGAGCAGGCAATAACATCCACTACACTGGTTAAACCAATTGAAACCAATATTCAGATACACATATAAGCAGAAAACATAAAGGGCTAGGAGAGCAGCAACATAAGGTACCTATCAAGGGTAAATCTTATGCCAAACTTCTGATGCGAGCCAGTAGAAATGGAATGGAATGAAATCAAACACAGAGATAAGAAAACATCACCAGCTGCTTTATATCAGAATCCAAAGAAACATGCTTGTCATATTAAAAACAACACCAATCAGGTACATCATAGCCCATAGCTTGAACATTCAGTATGAATACATCTAATCTCAGCCTCTCTTACAATATCACACAGAGAACTTGTCTCAAGAGGAAAATGCTTGCGTTTCTCTGATATCTCATCAACCACACAACAACTTTCTTCCTGTGCTTTATAGCAGAGGATGAACAAAAGATCGGCTGAGAGGTTAGGTGAACACTAAATGTAACATTAAACACAAAAATGAATGCAGGGCCGAGACCCATTCTGTTCAACTGCTGTGTATTTAATCTCTATCACCTCCCTTGTGGAAGAGTGATCTTATCCGGATATGATTTTGACATCTTTTGGCTGTAGTACTCCTGGTGCTCTTGAACAAAAATAAAATAAACTACTAAGAAGTCTGTCATATAAATTCTCTGGCGGTTTTGAACTGCTGTTAGGGTGGAAATTCCTTCAGGGACATTGTGCATAATAAAAGCTGTATGGACGCCCTGTACTTGATGAAGAAAAACATTCTGCCGACGAATAAACCTTGACGTTACCTTTTGCTTGTGCTCAGGACCTTTTAACCAATGCAAAACAGGCTTTTGCATTGGTTAAAGCATTGAAAGATTTTAGAGCCTATATTTTACATTCACATATCATTGCTTATGTTCCAAATGCAGTTGTTAAAGATATCTTGACCCAAAATGGTCCTGATGGTAAAAGAGGAAAATGGATTGCAGTGATCTTGGAATATGATTTTGAAATCAAGCCTACCAAGTTGATTAAAGGCCAAGGATTAGCTGAATTGATGGCAGAATCCAAATTTCATGTACTATACATCAACATGTGTTAGGTCCCTATATTACTAGTATAGCCCCTTATTGTTGTTATTTTAACCCCCTTATTGTTATTATTGTACCCTTGTAACCCCCATTTTGTTATTATTGTGCCCTTAAATTATTATTGTTAGGTCGGCTAGGATTACATTGTGGCCCACTAGGATTACATTATGGCCCCATGGACTCCTATATATAGAAAGGAGGTTTGTAAATTGTATCATCCAAGAATTGTTCATTTATGTAATGTATTGGAGGTTGCCCCCTCGAAGTGGCTCATTTCTAAGGCGTTGATATCTCTTTTCTTCTCTTTTTGGAACTGGTTACACAACATTTGGTATCAGAGGTTTGGATTCTAGGGTTTTTGAAGGGGAGAGGGGCATGTTAGGTCCCTATATCACTAGTATAGTCCCTTATTATTGTTAGTGTAACCCCTTATTGTTATTATTGAACCCTTGTAACCCCCATTTTGTTATTATTGTGCCCTTAAATTATTATTGTTAAGTCGGCTAGGATTACATTGGCCCACTAGGATTACATTATGGCCCCATGGACTCCTATATATAGAAAGGAGGTTTTGTAAATTGTATCATCCAAGAATTGTTCATTTATGTAATGTATTGGAGGTTTCCCCCTCGAAGTGGCTCATTTCTAAGGCATTGATATCTCTTTTCTTCTCTTTTTGGAGCTGGTTACACAACATTGTCCTTTTCCTTGTGTCTACCAGAACTTTCAGCTTCTGATTTGTCATTTGCAGCGGATGCTTTAGATGTCTTATCAGGTATTTTCTTGATGGTTACCTCAGGAGTCTTTGTTTTGGAGTTTTCTTGGTTCTTTTTGCTCCTAAGTTCGTATTGCTCCCTGACCTGCATCATGGAATTTTCAAATCCTAATCTGTAATCCTCAGTTCCTAACCATTCCTCATCCCAGTATGAAGGTGAGGGCTGGTCTTCCCCTGAGTCACAGTTAAGGACTGATTCCTCTGTTTCGAACATGTTTATTCCACTCCCTTCAGACTCTTCAATGATTCCCTCATCTTCATCTAAAAGGTTTTCTTGAAATGGGGGAACAATTTGTTGATCTGACTCTCTCTGCCTGTTGGGAGCAGCATTGTTTCTTCTAATGTTCTAGTTCAGGTTTTGGCTTCTGTTTTGGACAACCATCCTTTTTATCATTTGTTGTAGCTCTTCCACGTTTTTAGACAGTCTATCATATTTGGGATCAGACGTGGAGGCTACATTGTCATCACTGTATGTTACCCTTTTCTCAGCTTTTAATCTTGCCCTTTTCTCCATCAAGTTTGCTTCTATGGTTATGGCTCCTTTCTGCATGTCTTCCAAAGTGTTATACTCCTTTTCTCTAAGCTCGTAGGCCATGTCAGCATCAAATCCATCAGGATATTTAGCCAGGGCCATCCCTTGTGGAGGTTTCATGTGTGGAGGGAGAGCATTGTAAATGCTGTTGAATCTAGTGGTGTAATCATGGACACTCTCCCCCACATTCCTCTTAAGGGTCATGTAGTTTGCTAGGAGCTGGCGAGGGTTTTCCCTAACTTCCCATTTGTTGATGAATGTCTGATATAAAGCTGGGAGGTCATTAATGCTGCCCGGAGGTAGGCCTTTAAACCATTTCTTTACATCACCCCCTAAGCTTTGGGAAAATATTCTCATTTTGATTGTTTCATCATCAATTTCCATATAATCAAAATAATCCTCCATTTTATCTACATGTTGCTGAGCTGTGATGGACTCTTTAGCAGTGAAGTGTGGGATTTTTGATTGATAATCATTGTGTAACGGTAACAAGGGTTGAGGCAAAACCAAAGGTGCATACCAAGCTGCCATGATAACGTTCTGATGAGGTATAGGGCTGGCTTGAGCAGCTGGTGTTTGGATGACAGGGATATTAGGACCAGCAGAAGTCTGCTGAGCGGATCTAGGGTGGGAGAGCCCCAAGTTTTGAATGAAGTGGATATCAGGTGGTGTGGATGGAGGGGTTCCTCTGTCCCTAGTGTGTTGACCACTGTGAGATGTTGAATTGTGACACTCGAGGTCTGGCTGGTCTAAAGTACTGAATGACCTAGTTCTAGGTAATCTGTTTGGCAGGTCTAGGTCGAGCTGAGAGTGTGATAGAGCTGTTAGGTTTTCTGGTGCAAACTTAGCTCTGTGAATATGACTGGAAATAGTTGGTCTTTTAGGTGTAGGAGCTCCCTTGAGGATGCTCTCTGGATTGTCAACTATTTCAGGTGGGTCTAGGTTGGGATAAGCTCTTGTGTGGATGGTTCTGAAAGCCAGAATGCTATATTTGTACCTAAGAAGCTTAACCCTACTTGTTACTTCTGCTGTGGTTGATGTTGTCTCGGAGGCTGGCCTCCCAGTGGAGTCTATTGTGAAACCAAGATAATCAGCAGGCCGACTGATCACCAGTGGAGTCTTTACATTTAGGAACAATGGAGTCGCCAAGTGGAGGGTTTTAGGGTATATCTAAGGGGTTACACTATCCACCACAGTGCTAAGGCACTATCACCTTTCAGGAAACTCCCCAAAAACAACAAACTCCAACCAGAGATTGACTGGGAGGGCGTTAACCAGATATGTCACCTCCGAAGAGGGTGAGATCCGAAGGCTACCTGGCCCTTTCCAGGCTCTGTCTAAGAGTATAATGGATATTCAATAATGGAGGTCGATTCAAGAAAGGAGTGACTTACTGTCAACCTAACCAGAGATTCTGGGTTTCTGAGTCTTGGAAATGTATGGGGTGAAATGCACTCAGATTCTCCCCAGCGGAGTCGCCATTATGTTGGGGTTCCCATTTTTTGGCCAGGTTGACAAGACCAAAAGATGAGAAAAAATAGAACTGCTTTCAGACCGTAGGATCTAGCCCTCCTAGGTCCAGAGAGGGATCTCTCTATATGAGTCAAAGGGTATTGTCTTTGAAGCTCTAAGTTGTGATTTTAGGCTAGTTATAGGCTCAGGGTTGTTGGTTTGATCGTTTGTGTTTGGTTGTTGGGAATCAAGAAAGGAAGGTCCAATATAAGACAAGGATGAGCATGGAGGGAATTAGGCTAAGACAGACAACTCAGGGAATATCAAGGCCATTGGGAAATGGAGTCAAGAAAGGATTTATTTGTGTTCAATGTGCAAGCTTTCAGTTGGGCTAGTCATCTAGAGCATTTGTATCTTAGCAAAGGATTGGTGGAATGGAACATTAGAGACTGAAAATGAAAGGAGGAGAACCAACCAACTCTATCTATAGATCAGGATATAGGTCATTTAACTCCAGGCCTGCTTGGGCAAAATCAGAGGTAGGACAAGGGATCTTAGAAAGGCCTAATTGGAATGGAAAGATCCTAGAGAGGCAGTGGCAAGGTTCTAGACCTACCAGTATTCTCAACACATTCAACTAGATCCTAGCAAGAACATCTAAACACTAACTTCATTAATTCATACATCAGAGAGCAGGCAATAACATCCACTACACTGGTTAAACCAATTGAAACCAATATTCATATACACATATAAGCATAAAACATAAAGGGCTGGGAGAGCAGCAACATAAGGTACCTATCGAGGGTAAATCTTATGCAAAAATTCTGATGCGAGCCAGTAGAAATGGAATGGAATGAAATCAAACACAGAGATAAGAAAACATCACCAGCTGCTTTAGATCAGGATCCAAAGAAACATGCTTGTCATATTAAAAACAACACCAATCAGGTACATCATAGCCCATAGCTTGAACATTCAGTCTAAATACATCTAATCTCAGCCTATCTTACAATATCACACAGAGAACTTGTCTCAAGAGATAAATGCTTGCGTTTCTCTGATCTCTCATCAACCACACAACAACTTTCTTCCTGTGCTTTATAGTAGAGGATGAACAGAAGATCGGCTGAGAGGTTAGGTGAACACTAAATGTAACATTAAACACAAAAATAAATGCAGGGCCGAGACCCATTCTGTTCAACTGTTGTGTATTTAATCTCTGTCACCTCCCTTGTGGAAGAGTGATCTTCTCCGGATATGATTTTGACATCTTTTGGCTGTAGTACTCATGGTGCTCTTGAACAAAAATAAAATAAACTATTAAGAATTATGTCATATAAATGCTCTGGCGGTTTTGAACTACTGTTAGGTTGGAAATTCCTTCAGGGACATTGTGCATAATAAAATCTGTATGGATGCCCTATACTTGATGAAGAAAAAAATTCTGCCGACGAATAAACCCTGACGTTACCTTTTGCTTGTGCTCAGGACCTTTTGATCGATCCTCGGGGTCTTCAAACTGGTGCCTCGCCTCTTAAACTACTGGTTTAAGGCTCTAGATCTTCATTAGGGTGCCTTAATCTCCTTTGCTCTATACTGCAACACTCTGCCGCTCCATTTCTGCTTCTGACATGTTAGCTCGGGTTTTAGTGGCGCTGGGAGATTTTCTACCGAGTCTAAACCTTGTTCTCTTAAATGACCGTCTTATCTTCACCTTCCCGTGTCGTTTTTTATAAATTAAGCCTCTGCAAATGATATTTTTTGACTCTCGATTTCCTCGTAACAGAGACGCGCACCATGGCGGCCATTAGTTCTTAATAACCCTGCAAAATACACAAACAAGTTAAGGAAACCATGAATGGGGTGGCGAATGATGTGGAGGCGAAGAAAAGGTCGTGCAGACGGTGACATGGCAGAGAGAAATGCAGAGGAATAATGGAGATCCGCCCTGGTGGAGATTGCAGTCTGCAGCACGAACGAATGAAAAACCTTAAAAAACACGAAACTGAAACAATATATGTGATGGAATGGTCTGGCATACGATGAATCCACGTTGAGATGACGTGGTGAGAGGACTCGGGGGGGGTGGTCAACGGAAGGCGAACAGATCTGAACCATTGATCGTGACGGAGATCAACGGCGGTGGATGGGACATGACACAGGTTAAGCGGCGTGCAACTTTGGCAAACGATGGTCGTCGGATGAGGCGCGCAAGATTTGACGGCTTGTATTCATTTCACTGCGTGACTCTGGTCGAAAGATAATGCGTGGGGAGAAAGTAGTTTTTTATGTTGTACAAGGAGCACATGGCGGAAGGCGGTGCGAAATAAACAGGCGGTTTTGAACAATGCGCGGGGATGGGAGTGGGGACCACTGATCGGGCGAACTCCGCACCGTCGGATCATATTTTAAACGGACGGTGGAGATGAAAGCATAGGACTTTATAATAAGAATCTTATTATAAAGTTTCATGTTTTATGGGAAGCGCCTTTGGGGACAGTGCTTAAGTCACGACACTGGGTTACATGGAAAAAAAATGGCGCGGGGCTAGCGGAGAAAGGGTTAGGCCTATCATATAGTCGGAAAGTGGGTTTTAAAGCCATTTTAAATGAAATTAAAGGCCAGAAGGGGTAACGGTAGGGAGATGGAGGGGGATTTGGGGAAAACAAAGGGTGTAGGGACTTTAGAGGGGATTTTAGGGGGTTGATAGGGAAAATAATAAAAGGAAAGAGGGGTTTTGTCGAAGGGGAAACGATGTAAAAAGTGGTGTCTTGCAGGAGTATGAGGGGCAATGCAGGCCTTTTAGAAATGGGGTAGTAGATAGGATTTATACCAGGCAAAGCACTCAGAGACTTCAAGGAGTATGGGTTTTCAGGGGGAAGGCATTCCTTGAAGGCTCCACAACAATCTAGCCCCCAACTTGCTTGTCAAGAATTTCATAGGGGGGCCAACATCCCCTATATTTAACACTTTCAGGACCTAAGATCTGTAGACATGTTCGTTGATCAATTCAATGAGAGGGATAGAAATATTTACCTTCACAAGTTCACTCTCAATACTGAAAGGTGTATGATTTCTTAGTGGGTTTGATAAATCAATCCTTTCAACCTCTATTCTTTGGGTAACTTCAGTCTATTTTCTTGTACTGGGGATATCTGTCTGAGCTGTTCTGGTCGGGATATCTACTGTTTTCTATGTCTTTCTTTTCTGAGTTATTTATATTTTTCTTTGTGTTTTCTTGACTTCAAATTCATATAATTTCTTGGTAGAGTTTTCTGAATTCTTTTTCTTTGAATTATCCAAATTATTCTTGCTCCTTAAGTTTTATTGTCTATGGAACTCCATACTGGCATTCTAAAAACCCAGTTTGTAGTCATCAGATTCTTTAGATCCGATGTCTGTTTGGGCTAGTGAAAACAAGTATTGAGGCTTCTTCAGTGAGAAAAATAGGATCATATCATTAATCAACATCAAATTTATATGATTTTCCTCAACTTCCTCCACTATTCCTTCATCATCATCAACATAGTTTTCTTGAAAAGGAGGCCTAATCTGCTAATCATGACCTCTTTGCTCTCTCTGTCTAATTTGTGGAGGGTTTCTTCTTGGGTTCTGATTTCTATTTTTGGGTGCTGGTTGATTTTCTCTGGGGTATTGCTCTTTCATTCAAACTCATCCTCTCCATCATTCTTTCCATAGTCATTACCAAATTGTCAATTTTGGCATCAGATGTAGAGGCTATAGGTTCTTCTCTTGTTGTAACTCTCCTCTCAGTCCTCATCCTAGCCCTTTTTGCTAATTAATTAGCTTCTACACTCACAAAGTCCTTTTGCATTTCCTCTAAACTTGATGAGCCTCTTTCCCTAATATGATAGGCCATGTTTGGGCCAAATCCATCAGGGAATTTGAGCAGAACTATCCCCTAGGGTGGTCTCATATTAGCAGGGAGTGTGTTGTATAAGTTGTTAAATCTAATACAGTATTCTTGCACACTCTCTTCCAGAGATCTCTTAATAGTTTCATATTCTGATAAAATCTGCAGTGGATTTTTCTTAACCTCCCATTTGTTGATAAATGTTTTGTGAAAAGAAGGGAAATCATGGATACTATTAGCAGTTAAAAATTTAAACCATTCTTGACCTTACTCCCTAAAGTCTGGGAAAAAATTCTCAATTTGACACTTTCATCATCAATTTGTTGCAGATATAAACAATCATTCATTTTATCTATGTGTTGTTGGGCAGTCATAGGACTAGTGCCATCAAAATGTGGAATCTTGGATTGGTAATCCTGGGGAAGAGGAGGTAAAGGTACTTGCAGCACCAATGGGGCATATCTGTCTGCCATGATTGGGGAGGTGGTGGAGGGAGAGTAATGGTGGATGAAATTGGATGGGTAGAGGTATGAAATATGGATGGATAAAAAATTGTAAGGTCAGTCCAATTTTGAGACTTGGTCCTGAACAAAATTTGTTCAAAATGAAAATCGAATTGAATGTCCTCCAAAGTCACAAAGTAATCGGGTAAGGAGCTAGATCCGTGAAAAATTCTGCCACTGTTTGGACTTTGTGTTCTAGGAGCTCTCCTCAAAATTTTCTCAGGATTATCTACGATAGGAGGAGGATTTGGATCTGGATGAGATCTGGTGGATATTATTTTGGGAGCCAGACTTCAGCTCAAAATCACAGACAAACTAATTATTTAAGACTGTAAGAAACCAATATTTAGAATAAGGTTGTATCATTCAATGCTTTTTAGCTGGGGTTTTCTGAATTCAAATGAAAATTGAAAAAATTCGGTTATCTCCCCAGTATTGTCGCCACTATGTTATCACTCTATAATTTATAAGATTGGGAATACTAAATTATAAAGAACAACATCAAAATCACTTGAAGCCTAGGATCTAGCCATCCTAGACTCAGAGAGGGATCTCTCTATAAGATTTAGAAATGTTTTAAGCTTTCTGATATTAGGCTAGTTAAATTAATTGTGAGGGTTGTTTTGTTTGATTGTTCGTGGTTGGATTTAAGGGGTTTCAATAAACAATTTCCGTTAGGCTATGGAGTCGAAATGGGCTGGGTAAATGCAGCAAATTCGAGAATGAAAGAAAGGCAAGCTAGATGTGAATACTAGTGTTTATAAATGAATTGAATTATGAGATGGAGAAAAGTGCTTTTAGTAATGACTTAAGAGCAACTAAGAATTCTTAAACCATACATGAGAAGAAAACATTGAAATTATAAATACAATCAAAATTAAGGTACTCTGAACATTAAATATTAATCTAACCTTCCTATTTTACAATTGGAATTTTAAATGACATACATGGAAATATAACAGAGGGAAAAAATTAAACGTGAATAAGGAAGAAAATCACCAGGACAACATAACACATGAATCTTGTAGATTGATCTCTTTATTAATGCTCCAACTTGAAAAATTACAAGTACTGGAAATGAAAAGTGCTTATAAAACCAGGGTCTAACCCTTATTACTGAATAAAAAGTTACATTTCAACTACTTTCAACTGATTGTCGTTATCAGAAGGGAAATCGGTTCGTTTATTACAAAGTAATTGAAATTTGGCCTGTGCGTCTCAGGCATGGATGAGTCGTGACATTTTTTTAAAAACGTGTCTAAAGTCACTATGAAACTGTCATTGAGTGTAATGACCCTTTTAAAAAATGTCTAGAGTCCTTGTGAAGCTATTATTCACTGTTGTAGAGGCCTGTTGTGCTGGAAAATTTGATACTGCTGCGATGTTCCCATACACTGGATCCGCTGACATAGATAGTTCGCTGAGTTGCCTGTTTTGTCACACTGCTGAGTGGTGATCCTCCCTAGAGTCTACATAGATTTTCCTACTTCTTTAGAGTCAAAATATTAGTTCTGTTCAACTTTCTGTAGACTTCATCAGTCTCGGTGTACTTCACAAACATTGGCCTCAACTGAAAAATGTGCTTAATCTCATCCTGTATGAAGACATCATTGCCGATAATTTCATAAAATGATTTCCCTGTCATAGTGTTATTCATGCTTGTATGCTTGGATGTGTCTTTAAAAATCTCTGTGAGCCTTTTCACATAGTCTGTCCTAGGCATCAACTTATACATGAAAACAAACAAGGAAGGAAATCCCTTTTTGTTCAGTGCCTCAATCCTATTGAAAAATATGCTTACCCCAATCTTCAACTGACAGCATCTTTCCTTTAGTTGGGTAACCAGACTCTTTTTTTTGAACACCCTTTTTACCTCGAGTATAGTGGTTATCCTGTCTGCCACCTCTAGTTGTTCCAATTCCTGACTACTTTTAGAATTCAGAAATCTAATGATGTTGATGGTAGTTTTGGGCTTATCTCCAAGTTCATCATTTTTTTTTCCAATGGCATCTTTCACTGATTCGATTAGATCCATATATTCAAAAATAATTTGAATTGATGGCCGTATATCATTCATAGATTCAATTATATCTAGACAAACAATTTCTTTAACTCTCCCTACCATGCTTCCAATTGGAGGACTCCTGAGGGGACTTCTGAAAACCTTCATTTAACTTTTTGTTGATCTATAACTCTGTGGCATGCGTTGAATCTTTCCTTTTAAACTAATCTTGTAGGTCGCTGAGTTGATCTTCCAGCGTCTTGATTTCTGCTGTCTCCAAGGACATGTTCTCCATAACTTTAGCTAATTTCTCAGGGCCTTCACCTTGTGTACCTATTGTTTTTGTAGGTGCTGGAATCACTGTAAGAGGGACTGCCTATAGTGGAATCATGGCCTTAGATACTTCTTTTGCTGCTCCCTTCACTGCATCTCTTATTGCTTTCTACCTTTATTTTATCATTTTCTCCATCTCACTCTCCATTTTCTTAAGTTTTTCTGCTTGTTCAACAATCAAATGCATCATATATGCCTTCTGTGTTTCATTAGATTTTATCTCCTTGGCCATAGGATCTTCTGTCACTGGCATCTTGAGCTGCCTCTTCAAAGCACCTATTTCTGCATTCTTTTTCTTTACAAGTGTTTTTGCTACTGCTAGGTTTGATGGGTCATACCCAATTTTCATTAGTAAAACCTCCAGGGATTTAATATTTGTGTATTTGGCCATGGAAGAGATCATTTCCATATTTAGCTGTGACTGTGTGTTGGAAAAAGTAACCTGCAACTTTGAGAGGCTCATAGCTGTACATGTAAAGGTGGAGGAGACCATATCTCTTGTTTTATTGTGCATCTCTATTTGGTCAATTGGATGAATGCTCTTTATATCAAACTCAAAAGAGGTCTTCTTGTAGTCTGCTGCACCTTTGGTCTGAGGAATTTGTGCTTCCAAGAATGCCATCCTCATTTTCCCCTTCTCAGAATAAAATGGTGATAAAAGTCTACTCTGGGAGCTGCTTGTTTGCTTCCAAAAGTGGTTATATGTGATGGTCTTGAGAACCTCATTCCTTATTTTTATTTCTTTGAATGTTTCTGTTACACCATTTTTTGGTCATCTAACCTCCCGATAGCATGTATCCAGGATACGACATGCCTCCTCCTTTTGCCCAACCTCCTGCTTACCTCAATATTGCCCAACCTAACCACTACCTTTATCCACAGCCTAGTGCGCCAGCTCCTCCAGCATATGCGCTTCCATCTCCCTTGCCTCCTCCAAACCCGCAACAGCACTTAGAGCCTCCTCCAGGGCAAGTATTTGCACAACAGGGCGCGACTAATCCCCCTTCTTCTCAAAGAAGGCGGAGAGGCAACCCAAAACAATCTGCCCCTGGTACCCGTGGACCCAATCCTGGTGTGGACCCTAACACTGCCAACCAGCAATAGGGTACTCAGCCCAAGCCGAACAGGCCGCTTCACACAAATAAGCCTTCTTCGTGTTGCGGTGTTTATGGTCATTACACCCACGATTGTCCCCTCTTACCCCAGATGCGGCAGATGTGGGAGTCTCAAGCCACATTGCACGGACATCATGCCTCCCCTCATGCTCCTCCTAATGTGGCCACTACCCAGCCAGCCGTGTTTACTGATCCTTTCCCTCAGCAAGGATTCGTGGCTACCCAATCGCCTGACAGCCAGGTCGCCACCCCCCCTTCCCTTTCTGGTTCCTCCGATTACCAGCTCCTTATGATGCACTTCGATCCTTCCCCGACCGTCGACCTTCACCTTCAAACTCGGTCTCGCCAGTACCCCCAGCTTCCTGCTCAGTCTGCCTCCGAGCCTCCTTCTTCAGGTTCTACAGAGCCTCTTTCGACACCAAATGGCCCCTTACATATCCCTCAACCCAAAGTTGAGGTTCATACCCAGATTCCCAAGGGACCATTACATCGAAACACTGCTTCCGGTCGAGCTGCTCATTCGTATAGCATAGTAGATGATTTGGCGCAATCTCCTGCCGCCATTTCCACACTGGAACTCCTCCAGTCGTGCCCTTCCCAAAAGAAGGCTCTACTATCTGCCGTGGGCGCTGTAGATCCTGTTGATGACCAAATTATTGTTTTCGACGCCACTCTATCGGACCATCCTCCTCTTCCTCCTTCCGTCGCCTTCCAAATCCCAGTCAAAATCCGGAACGCCAACGTGTCCCAGTGTATCATTGATGAGGGGGCATCTAGCTGTGTGATGTCCGCTTCGGTTTGGAAGTAACTCGGATCCCCTGAGCTGGCCCCTTCCACGATCACCCTTCGAGCGTGGGACGGTCATGCCTCCTAGCCCATCGGCCTGTTTCGTAATTGTCCTATCACCCTCGCCGTTAAGACTGTTTGCGTTGACGTCGAAGTCATCAACGACCCGCTAGATTACAGCATTCTATTGGGGCGAAGCTACACCTATGCTATGTCTGTTGTCCCATCCGCGGTCTTTCGCAAGATGTCTTTCCCCCATAATGGCAAGATAGTCACCATTGACCAGTTGACATATCATGAGCCAAAATCTCAGACCTCCCCTGAGACGACCATCTCTTCTGTAGCCAACAAGAAAACCGTCGATTCCTTGACCAGTGTCTCCCCCGACGTTTACAAAGATTCCTCCCTGCTTGGAACTTTCCCTAACCTTCCCCCTCCTCCTGTCACCGATCCCAGCTTATCGAATGTTTGCATGATGCAATCGTCCCAGGCTGCCCGTAAGCGGCCTGCCTTGGCTAGTCAGCAACCTCCCCCTCGCCCTCCGCAACCCGCTCCTAGCCATTCATCTCAGCCAGCCGGACCTCCTCCTTCTGGCCCTCCCCCTACAGCTGGTATCCCTGAACCCCTTTATCCTCCTGGCCTTAACCATCTCGAAGCCGTACCTCCTAGTCATTACCTTGCTGGGAAGATCCCTTTCCTAGCTCCCCCTCCCGGAGTATATTCTGTCCCCGTCATGGCCACCCTCTCTCTCCCTAACTTGACCTTGGGCATACCGGTCTAGTACCTTGATCCCCCAGCCGCCACCCCTCCTAGTCACCCCAAACCCTACATGGCTTTGACACCGGTTCAACCGGTCCCCCTCGCTTCCTCCGTTGCCACTGTGCCCCCAACACCTCCACAGGACTCTTCTCCTATCGTGACGGCTCCCGGGAAGAAAGGCAAAGCCCGCAAGGGGGCACCTAAAGACAAGACCACCACGACTGACCCGGCCCCTCCTCCGCTCGCGAATCCTTGCGCCTTATGTGATGTCACCGGTCATGCCACCCATGCTTGTCCCGAGTTGCCCCGTATTCAGCCCATGGTTAAAGTCGCGTTCCCCGAGTCTACGGTCCCTGAAGCCTCCATTCCTCCTTCGTCCGTAACCAAGAACCCCAAGACTCTCCGCACCAACAAACCCTGTGCTGTGTGGCATGCATGGCCATTACTCCCACCATTGTCCTCACCTGACGCATTACCGCACCTCTTTAGAGGTGATCCGAGAGTATGAGGTTGAACAGAATCAATCCGCCTCTCCCATCCTCGTGCAGTACGCTTCAGGTCAGCGTGAGGATCCCCCCGCTCCCATCGACATTCCCCCCCCTGATGTTCAGATGACGGAGTCTACTGTAACCATTCTTTACCTATCCTCCTCTGCGCGACACTTGGAGCCTAGCCCCCCTGCATCCTCCCCTGTTGTGTCCCTTGACCACCCCTTTCCTAACCATACACGAGATCACTCCACCCGTGTCTCTGTTGACCTCTGCAGCCCGAGTCCTCACCATACTTCCGATAGCCCTCATATACCACCCTCTGATTTGTATATGAGTCATAGTCATCCTGCTCCTTGCACCCCCTCCCGCGGTTGCCGCCCGATGACTTCTATGCACTCACGCTGCCATCATTGCCTCTCCTCCCCTCATTTGTTGTCTTGTCACACCATTTCACAGGACCCCCCGTCCACACCCTTTATCGGTTACGCCGATGGTGCAAGTCGTTACTCCCGGAATCTAGCCTCGGCAAGTTGGGCCATCTTCACCCCCTTGCATGCCCTTGTTCTTTCGAACGGGGTCTGCATTGGTTCTGCCACCAACAATCAGGCCGAATATGATGCAGTGCATGGTCTCTTAGCCGATGCCCTCTTTCATCGCATCCTCCATCTGCACGTTCGTTTGGATTCCCTTCTTCTTGTAATGCAACTAAATGGTGTTTATTGTGTGCATAACCCTGTGCTGTTTAGACGCTATTTACGAGTGAAACTCTTAATATGTGCATTTGAAACCATAACTTTCAACCATGTACCTCGAGAACAGAATCACTATGTAGATAGTATTGCAAACCATGTTCTAGATTGGCATTTATCACACACATTTCATACAAGACAATAACATTCATAACCATCAAAAAACGATGCATATCCATAATATGTGTCGCAAAATGTGTGTTTAGAGTCCATCTACTCTGATACATATGACATGCCCATAGCATGTTACAAAAAACCCAAAACTAAGGGCACCACCTGCCCCTACATACATAATAGGGGGCACCACATGCCCCACCGCTAAGCACTATTTGGAGGATCCCGGGCCAATGGCTCTGCCCCTGCAGCATGTAGATCGCGCATCGCCTGACCGGCCATCGCCGTGCGCCGCATGACACCTCGCCACTCCGAGGGTAGACCAACACATGGCTCTATGAACTAGTCGTCTAAGTCCTGCCACCCGCGCTCTGATACTCCGGCCAACAACCTTTCGCATCTACGGTGGATGTCCTCCAGCAGGGCGGCTGCATCCTCATTATGCGCCGCTCTCGACCCACTCGGACCTGTAGCTCCAGATGCTGCCGGTCGTCCCATATATCCAGCCGGTTTTACCGATGCTATATCTGCATACCAAAAGTACATGAATCAGTACCGTAAATTACTATTCAAAAAACTTTAACATGCCCACACAAGAATAGCAATCTGTCACTTACCATCGGGCCCCCAAACTCGACCAGGCGGAAGTGGCAGGTCTGGATCTCCACAGTAGCTCATCCCACTATAGGGATAGTCGTCTATGTACAATGGCATCTGATCCCAATGGGCAAAAAACTCAGGTCAAAACACTCGCCCGACCGCCCCTCCTCCTCCTCTGCACATTAGCCGTCCCCAACGGCGCATCCTGGGCTCTCTCGGGCCCCCATCTGGAAGCTGTACACGAGGCCTCAAATTCGGGATCTTCTCAAAGAAGAAGGCGCACAACAAAGTCCCATATGAGCAATCATGGTTCACCTGCCGCCTGCATAGCGACAACTGTTGCTTTAGCGACACCAACATCATTTGGGCCCACCCATAGTAGGTCCCACCTAGCACACTCTCCACTATCATCATCTGCCCCCCAGTGATGTGATGGAGCGCCTGGTTGCCCAGGATACGCAGCACAGCTGCAGCCACTGCACGGGTTCCTAGCCTCTCTAGATCCCCGATCGGTATTCGAGTCCCCTTGACTTGGAGACCCGGTCGACAATGACGCTCCACGAACTCCATGATATGCCGCCCCCGCGGCAATACTGGCTGTGTGTTTCCCACCATCCGATGCTTGGGGGAACCCGGTCCCTCGTCGATCTGGATTGTCGGTTCGATCTGTGCCCACTGTACTACCAAAGACCTCCGGTACGGATTAAATGGCGATAATGCGGGCCAGCCAATGGTTCCCTGCTCTCATCGAAAGGGTTCTCCAAAAACTTGAGAACCCCAAATGTCAACATGCCACGGCGAACGCCACGATCCCCGGATCTGCGCAAGTAGTGTCCCCGAATATCTCTCTCTCCCGATTAACGGTAAATCTGCCATACTGCTGAAACATCATTTTGTCAGCTTACAGATCGGGAAAACCATAACCAAACACCAAAACCCAACTTCCAGCCATAAAACAGCACCAAAACCCCCTCATCTCCCAGGTCGCAGTTTTCTGCCCATTTCTGGGACAGGTCGCACTTTTTTGCCTAAAACCTACTTCCCAGGTCACACTTTTTGGTCCAAAAAGTGTGACCCGGCCGTAGAGATGAAGGAGGGGTTGTTTCTGGGATTCTGGGCCCTAAACTGAAAATTTAATCCATCAAAATGCAAGAGAAAGGTTAGGCCTCTTACCTACAACTGACGGATCTCAATTCCAACAGTCGGTTTTTCCACTACGTTCACCGCAAGATTTAGGGCGTTCTCTCCTCTCTACATTCACCACCAAATATATGTAAATAAAGTGACGTTTTAGGAGGAAAACGCAATAAAAGAACCCACAATTTCTTCTTTCGACACGCGACCACACGTACTTCGTTTGTGAACGAGTACGCAGATTGAAATCTCTCACCGAGCCCTCAAATGGGTATCTGTTAGTTTTTGTGATGCGATACTTCACCGGGACACATTTTTTCCAGAAGGTCACTTCACCTCTCCTTAAAATCGAATTTCCTCACTTACGACACTTGTACTTGGGGGCATCACTTTGCCTCCATACTCGCCCATGTTCGTGTCGATTTTCGTCATGAGTTCCCACCTTGTACTCATGTTTCCACGGTCCCCCATTGGGGCCTTGACTGTGTGGTAGCACCATAGAGTCGCCCTTGTTTCGAGCATCCAAGTTGAGTCATCATCGCATTCATGGAGTCTATCCCGCGTCCCTTTGTACCCCACTATAGCCCTCCATCCTTCATTGCTTGGTCTCTCTCTTGTGTCGCATATTATGACCTTCAGTCCCACTGTCCCCTATCCCTTACGATATTGTGTCAGTCGATGCCATGTAATTCATGCCCTTTATGCTCTAACAAGGGAAGTCGTCCATTCGCCACTCCATCCTTCCCATTTCCACCATCATCATTAGTGTCAGTCTGTCCGTCGCTCTATTGTTTTTCTCTCGTGCCTTAGTTGAGGATCTCTCATTGCCTCACCTACGGCGGACCTCCTTCTGTCGACATCAGCACATTTATTCCAGAAGCAAGGTCTAGAGGGCGGTGTACCTTGGTTCCAGCTTCCACTCTTGTTCGGCGCCTCGGATCAGGCGGGGGGATCTCTCACTTCCCTTTGGCTTGATTGCTTCTCCAGCTCCTTTCAGCATGATCGAGATTCGTATACTGGACAGTCCAGTGACCCAGCAGCAGCTCTTGATGATTCCCGGGCGTGTGTGAGATGTCTCAGCCCTCATGAGGGGGTGGCCCTGCAGGTAGCCCCCCACATGCCCGGGTGACCTCTTCATTGCAGCCTTTGATGCCGCTCCAGATTTTGATGATGTTGGCCTTAGCCACTTGCAGCACCTCTATGATTTGCATGTATCAATCAGATTTTGTGAGCCCTTCCCTATTTACCGGGGGCATTTGGGTTGTATTTATCTCATGTACTCAGATATTATTGTACTAGTCCTGGCTGTTATCCCAGGCACAGCAGACTCTTCATTGTATTTTTATCTGGCTCTTGATTATGCCAGTTGTACTCTATGGTTCGGTCCCTTGTTTATTGGACACACTATTCTTTTGTACTTTGTCTCGGCGGGCATAGGTATGCCTCCCCCGCCGCCTTCAGCACAGGTACCCTCTCATAAAAAGAGACTTGTTGCACCTGCGAGTCTCGTCTCCTCAGGGTCTAGTCCTTCAGCACACTATCTACCTCACATTTCTCTCTCCGACATCCCTTTTGTTGTCTAGTGATTGTGTTCTTACAACGTACTTCGGTCATACGATTTGCTCCTGACACTCGCACGCTGGGGGGCAATCTGTTACACCATTTTTTGGTCATCTAACCTATTATGATTAGATGGACCCAAGTACACCATGTAAGACCAGTTTTACCCCAAGTAAAACTGCTTTCACTATGTTAAAACAGGAAACCCCAAAAGGAAATATTAAACAAACCTATATTTGTTTGATTTTCCTCATGGAATAATTAATTAAACCATAATTTAATTATTATTCCCGGTCATGTTTAACCCAAAATCAAAGAAATTAATTAGATAAACCTTTATTTATCTTATTATTTTCTAGGAATAATTATTTAAACCTTATTTAGATAATATTCCTTGTTAAATATGACCAAATCACCTACAAATAATTAAATAAATCATTATTTATTTAATTATCTTTCAACCACTTCCTTAAATAATTAAATAAATCATTATTTATTTGATTATCTTCTAACCGCTTCCTTAAGAAGATAAATAAATCATTTATTTATTTATTTTTGACAAATTAAGGGATTTGACCCAAGTCAAATACCTTTTCCCTCCAACAAATATAATAAAATATTCCATAAAAAGTGGATCTAGATCTGGTTAACCCATGCACCAAGATCTAGAATGACCCAATATTTTTTTATAAATAGGAGGGTTTTTCCTACCATTCTTCACCTTTTGTGGCCTATTAGATCACTCTCGATCTATACACTTAGTCACCATTTTCTGCCATTTGCTATGTGAGCTCCCTTTGAGTTCCATTCTTTGTGTGGGTTTTCTACACCAACAAGAGAGAGAAATCTTAGATCTGAAGCGCTGAGGACTTCCAAGAACCCATCCCACTGAGGAGAATTGGATACGCCTTCTTTTTTTCCTCCCAGGTGCCCCATTAATATAAAAATTCTTTCAAAAATCGTTCTTGTCTTGTCTATTGGTATATGGAGCAAACCCTTATTTTTCTGCTTAATGTCTTTCCATGCATAGATCTTGTTTTTTGCAGCTCTTTTATGTCTAACTAACCGCAGATCTGAAGATATTGGCAGCCACTTTTGTTGTTAGGGCTATTAGTTATGCGTAGCTAAAGTGGTCCTTTTTCGTACACTTCGACAAAGGATTTATACTAACAGTTTCATAGATATCTTCCTCTTCTTGTCCTGTAGTGGATGTAGGAGTCTGCACATTCTGTTGTTGGAAAGGCACAGTGGTAGAGGATGTTCAGAAAACTATTTTGCCACCTGGTGAATCTCTGATTGTCATGACTGTTTGTTGCTCCTTCTCACTTCCCTAGTCAAATTTGATGCAGACTCTGGCCCTTTTCTTGTATTTAATTTTTAATTCTTTGGTGGACGAATCAATTTCCATGTCAGTTTGATCCTCCCTGTTCCTCTTGCTTCCTATCTCATTTTCAGGATCTTTTCCTTTGTCATCTTGTGCTCCTGTAGCCTGTATTTCTTGTAGAGTGGGTGTTTGAATTCCTGAAGCAGGGAAGACCTTCTATTATACCTCCTGGATTGTGTCTACCACCCATTTTTCTTGGTCCATGTACTTTTCTATCTCCAATCTGTGGGTATGAATGTAGGGTGTGGACTTGTTTTCCACCCTCTTCTTGGAGCTGATCCCCATTGGATCATAGGACCAAGTGAAGCTATGTGTGAACTTCATATCCTTCAACATTTTATCTACCTCATCCCCTGCTACTCTGTTGTTGCAAATAAATGGACCAATCTAAAAATATTCTCATAGAGAGGTACTTGGGAAATTTGTATGGAGCCAATTCACTGCCATAACCTATGATATCTGTGTAGTTTTGGTAGAGGTACCAATCAACTGTCCTAATATGATCTGTCAACTGCATCACCTTCTTGATTTCCTAACTGATCCTTGGCTCTGCGGTACTATTGAGTGCACTTATTGTAGGATGAAAAAATAGGTCTACAAAAATCTTGTAGGAATATCTTTTCTGCTCCTCTTCTGTCTGGAACTTAAGGAACTAATCATTGATTGCATCAGCAAGAAAGTGAGCATAGTTGAACATAATAGTCAGCTTAGCATCTAAGGAGAGGATAGATAAGAAAACAATCATGGCTTCATCTATCCACTGATCATTGTGGTACCAAAATAAGTAAGATGAAATAGTGATGATGCACTGGATACAGAGGATTTTTGGTAGGCTTTGGTGCATTGGTGGCCATGAATGATTCTAAGGTTTTGGACCTACTAGTGGAATCTAGCTTTTGGTATAGATCTACAAAGGCCTCATATGAAAAATGGATAGTGTTCTCAACAATGGGGGCTTACATCATCTCTTGAATGGATGGGGCATTGATGTAAAATAAGGTTTCTCTTGCAGGGTTCACTATGACTCTCTAGTTAATGTTAGCATGATTGGAATTTTATGATTAGCTTGGGGCAGCTGTGGGTTCTCAAAAAAATGTAATAAGGAAAATTGGTTTTCTAGAGGCCTATATCATCAGCTTATTCAAGGAATTCGTCCTCAAGGTAGGAATAGACATCGAACAAGTCGGAGTCGAACTCTGTCTCGTGGATCTTGTAATCTCTATCGGCCAGGGGTATGTGATATAAGTCTACCTGAGGATATACCATGGGATTGAAAGGTTTCTGATCTGCCTTTGGAGGCATCTTATGCCTTCTATGAATCGGTTCTCGGTCTGTAATGAAGAATGGGATGACAGAAGGGGGAACAAAGAAAGGGAAAATTCCACAGAACATAGTTTGGGGAAGGGAAAAATTAAAATTAACAGGAGGCAGAGTTATAATAGAACCTTGATCGAAACTGTGGAGACCTGATTATTTCTCCTATATAAGTGCAGCCATTTCCTTAATTGCGATTCTCTATGATTGACCTGCGAATTTGAAAATCTGCAAAAAACTTTGACAATAATCAGGAGAGTAAACTCTCCTGTTATGCCGAGTTTGAGATTTATCACTGTGGTTAGCAGGACGTTGATTAGGCACGACCTAGTTGGATAATGAACTGAACATTAATGGTGCAATGGCTACGTTGGCGAGGGCGATGGGATTGGATGGAGGAGAAAGGCACGAGCGGACGTGGCGCCAATGGTGTGGATAACGGTCAACAGGTGCGGCGGTATTGTGAAACAGAAAAAGCATTTTCAGAGGGGGCATGAGCGGTGAGTGGTAATGGAGCGGAGGGGGGGGGGGGGTGCAAAGTACTATGGGTGCACCAGATAGTAGGAATTGTGGTATGGGATACCGCCCATTTCAGACCCCCCCCCTTTGTTAACGTTCGGTGGCTGGGGGAGGGTCGAAAAGCCTTGTGGGCCATTTGATATGTGGGGGTGAGTGGGAATGGCAGATGAGACAGAGGTTATTTAACATGGAGGGAATGTGCGATGCAATAGTGGGGGATGGGAGACGTGGTAAGGAGTTGGGACCCGACATAGATCGCAACTCGCAGGTCTTAGGAAGTAAAAAATGAAATGGCAAGGGATTTTTTCAATTTTTCTAATGTGCGAAGGTAAGGAAGTGGTCCCACCTCATATCACAATCGCAAGTTAGAATATTTTAGTTATGAGGGATGGAGGCAAGCATTAAAATTGGCGATGTGCGACAAGAAGGAGGTGACGTGGAAAGGAGGTGGGGCCCGACACATATCACAAATCGCATGTATAAAGTTTTATGTTATGAGTGACAGAGGTAAATGTTAAAACCAACGATGTGAAAAGTGTGATGAGTGGGAGTGAACGCAACAGGGAAAGGGTCCCACTTGATATCGCATCGGGGGATGTGAAAAATGGAAATGGATTGACATGGAATGTTTGCGTTAGGCTGTTGCGAAGGGAAATTTGGGGCTTGGAAGGATTTGTATAGGACTTAGGATAAAATTTAGGCACATGCTATGCCTGAAGTGATTTTGAAATCCAAACCCTTTTAAAACATAACTCCTCTTTCCTCCCTTTGAGTGTAAACACCTTATATCTTGATCTCCTTCCTTCATGAGATTTTGATGCTGTACCTGGTGGAATAAAATTCACCTTTTCCTTACATTTTTCCTCCTTAGCATATCTACCTACCCAAACTACTCATCTAACATTTTTTATTCTTTTGTAGGGTGCATTTAGACTTGTAGACCATGAAACATTTTTCTTTTGAAATTCTAACCTAACCCCTATCCCTTATTTCTCCTATTGGTTTAGATTAAGCTATTGAACCAATCTCATTTTTTACCTATCTATTGATGAGCCAAGATTAAAAAGTTGGGAAAATATTTATTTTCTAACCTATCAACAGAAATTGAAAACTGTCCAATCATGATTAAACTGTATGTCTGGACAAACCTATCTAATGAGTAGTGGCATTTGAACTTGCGACACTTTCAGTTTTATTTCTTCATGAGGTTTTTATTTCTTTCTTTCCTTTTTTTATCTTTATCCTTTTATCTATTTTATACCCTATTTTATTTATTTTTCATATTTTTATTTGAAATCATTTTAATTTTGAAAAGCCTTTCAATAATGAGAACTTTGCAAGAACTATGAAGTATCCAATCACCTTGAGATCCTATAATTTATAGGTTAATAACATAAATATGGTAAGGGAACACATTATTGGACCATATTATGTCTAATAATATCATACCAGGCATGTACAAGCTTTAATAGTGTTTTTGAGGTGAAAAAAGGAAAAAGTACAAAAAATCTGTCAAACTAGGCAAGTTCGTAGCGAACTCGAGGCTTGAAGCTGAGTTTTCTCTACAAACTCATTGTAGATTTCCTTAAGCTAAAAATCCTTCAAAAAATACATGGTAGAGGGTTATAGAGGCATGAATTTAGCTTATTAGACCAAAGGAAGGCCCTCCAATAGTTAGAAATGTCAAAGGTTATGCAAAAGGTGGTGAAATGAAAACGCTATGAACTCTCCTGAAATTTCTTGTACATGATTGTTTTAGTAGTCAACTTAAACTTCAATTTATGACCAAATTAAAAATAAATTTGGAAATATAAAGGAATTTTGTCTTCAACACAAGCCCATATACAAAAACCTCTCTCAGTTTATACAAAGCCATCAGGGTTTGAAAATTATTCCCTCATATTTGAGGCCTATTTTTCAGAATTTTCACTAACCAGATTTATAAAAAAATTATAAAATTTGACTTGGAGGAGGTCCATCTCAGCATACACGTGGCATAATGACACATCGGCACTCCAGTAAACTCATAAAATTATTTGGTTGAATTTGATAAGGGTTATTAAATGGATTTGTTGAGTTATTTAATGAAAGAAGAGTCCTTTTTATATTCAAACTCTGAAAAACAGAAATATCCCTAGGAAGTCTTCAAGTGATGTAATCCTATTTGAAATAGCTCTTTGAGGTGGGAATTCGAATCTAGCAAGGTGGAAAATCATTTGTATGAGTCCTCACTCTATAAATGAGAGATTTTTAGAGTTATAAAGGGTTGATGGATGTTATATTGCAGACTACTATTGTAAATCTTTTTATCAAGTAATATACAGTGGCGACATACTTCTTTTTACCTGAGATTCATTGGTATTCTTTTGAGTGTTTGTATTTTATGTTATCTTATTCTATATTCAATATCCTAGTTGTTTGATTACTTAGAATTCATGGTCGACATGCTCTAACTTACTTCAAACATCTAGTCTCCTATAAATGTTATGTTTCATCTGAATACACATGCCTCGGCTTCCATGAGAGAAGTTTCATATGTAATCTAAGTTTTTATACTGACTCCATATTCCCAATGGTAGTTATTTGTTTACATATTTCACCTACACAAAAATACATTTAAAACCAATTTCAGAGTTAGCCATATTTTGATCTTCATTTACCTAATATCATATTTATCCTTGAGAGAGCCCTCTCACGCTGGAAAGGCTAAGTTCCAGCTAAAAGTAGGTTTGAAATAGTTACTATGAGTTGACTATTGAAGCAACCCATCAGTATCAATTTAGTGATAAATTTTTGGTGCATCTGTTGGGAGTTTGAAGACACATTTTCTTGAAATTTTATGCTGAAATAGAAATACTGAGCTCTGTAGCAGGAGATCAGGCAATTTGAAGGTTGTACTTCTACCTTGGAGACTCTGTTATTGAAGAATTTAGAAATTCATAGCTTCATGGTAATATTGCTGGGAAATGAGAGACATAGATGCAGCTACAATTTCTTCAAGGTATGCATGTGTGGACTTTTAAAAAATTTATGGATTTCCAAAACTTTTTCCCAAGGATTTATATTTTTTAAGGAATCGTCCAAAATTTAATGGAGAAGATTTAAGTTTGAGCTTCAAGCATATATAATTTTTTCATGACTTTACCGAGCTTCTTAGAGTCAGGCATGCAGATGTTTTCATCAGATTGTTTTATGATTCAGTTCAAGGGAAATTTAGACAATGGATTGAAAGTTTTCATGTCATATCTATTAAGTCATTTGTAGATTTTTGGCTTATCTTTTTGGAAACATGGATGGAAAAAATAGATTTTGTGGCAGAATCTCTTTCCATTCAAGGTTTTACGCAATGGAACGACGAGCACACTAATGAGGAAGTGGATGAATATTTTTCTTTGGCCTTGTCTTATTATTTAAAGTCATTTGAGTGCAAGTGATATGATAAGATTCAATTTTTTGATTAATTTGCTAAGAAAATTGAGAAATACATTGAAGTTTTATAAGATCAAATTCAATCCTATAGTCTTCATTGTCAAGATCAGTCTTTTGAAATCTTTTACATGCCAAAATATAAAGATCAGGTGGTACTACCTTTTTCTTTTGAGATTGAGGAGGAATGTCTTGTTTTTGAAAATGAATTTGATAGCACACAACTGAAATCTTATGTTGCTAAAGAAAGAATATATGAGTTGTCCAAAACTGAAGAATGTCTTGAAAATCACCAAACAAACTATGTCTTCTATGATCCCATAACTGATTACATGGAAGAGTTCTACAGTTCAACTTTTCAATTATGTTTTCACTGTGAAAATTAGACCCATTTTCTGTTTCCTTTGTCATTAAAATATCCAGTTTGCATTTGGTTTAAGCACAATCAAAGAGTTCAGGTATCAAATCATCTCATTGATTGGATTTATTGGAGGTTTCATGTCGCTTGAATCAAGCATGAAGGTTGCAGCAGATTAGAGTAGCTTTGTACATAAATAAGTTGTCTAAATCAACATTTCAATTTTCAGCATGCTTAGTTTCAGTATCTAGCTTTCAGTTTGCAATCCTGAAGTATTGAATTTTTAGTTTGTATAAGTGGTTTGGTTTCAGAATAAAGATAAGTTTTCAGGTTTGGGATCAGCCCAAAGGATAAGGCACTGGAGCTACAGGTTCTTTGATTTACCTCAGGGGCCCATCATCCCAAGTGGGGCCACTATTATCATCAATAACAATTAGGTTGGTTAGGGAGTTCATTTTGCATTAGGTCTAATATGTTTATCAAATAAATTCATGAGAATAGATAAAATTTCATGAATTTTTATATAGTCCTAAAGGTTAAAAGTGTTCCTATTCCATGTCCTTAAAGTCTTGTCATAAGAAAAATCCAAAATATCTAATGCATGATAAAATCTGGTAATTACAGTGAATTTGACAAGAATACTAAAGTTCACAACAAAATCAGTGTGAAATAGTCAGAATTCTTTACGAACTTGCCTAAAAAATCTGTTTTCACAGCGAGAGATAATTTTAAAGTCTTTCAAGCATTAAATTTCTTCTTGAAGTACATCAGTCAGCTGGGATGGTCAAAGAGTATCAATGGAGTCTTTGTTTAGTGAGAACACTCATCATAGAGGAAGATTATGTTGCCAACTCATCATGGTGGGAAAATCATCAAGCATAACAACACATCACTTTTTCCACCTCACCATTGGATAGCTCACCATATAAATTCAGGCTTACAAGGTCTTAAATCCAGTGTATCATTTGGCTAACACCTCAGCATGATTATTTTGGTTCGATGGAGATGGTACAAGAAGAATAGAGGAAAAAGGGTCTTAAAGTGATTATGTAAGATGATGATGTTGAAATATGGTAAGGAAACAAATTCTTGGACCATATTATGTATAATACTATCATAAAAGGCATGTAAAATATTTACTAGTGTTTTTGAGGTGAAAAAATGAATAATTACAAAAAATTTGTTAAACTAGGCAAGTTCGTAGCGAACTCTAGGTTTGAAGCTGAGTTTTCGCTCCGAACTAGTTGTAGGTTTCATTAAGCTAAAACTCATTCAAAAAATACATGGAAGAGGATTCTAGAGGCATGTATTTAGCTTATTAGACCCAAGGAAGACCCCCCAACATTTAGAAATGTCAAAGGTTTTTCAAAAGGCGGTGAAATGAAAACGCTAAGAACTCTCCTAAAATTTCATGTAAATGATTGTTTTAGTAGTAACCTTCAACTTCAATTTACGACCAAAGGAAAAATAATTTTGGAACTATGAAGGAGATTTGTCTTTAAAACAAGCCCATATACGAAAACCTCTCTTGGTTTCTACAAATCCATCAGGGTTTGGAAATTATGCACTCATCTTTGAGGCCTAGTTTTCAGAATTTTCACTAACCAGATTTATGAAAAAATTGTAAAATTCGACTTAGAGGAGGTCCAACTTAGCATCCACGTGGAATAATGACACATAAGCACTCCCATACATGCCTAAAATCATTTGTTTGAAGTTGATAAGGGTTATTAAATGGATTTTTTGAGTTATTCAATGAAAGAAGAGTCCTTTTTGTATTCAAACTCTGCAAAACAGATATATCCCTAGGAAGTCTCCAAGTCATGTAATCCTATTTTAAATAGGTCTTTGGGGTGGGAATTCAAAGGTAGCAAGGTGGAAAATAATTTGTAAGAGTCGTCACTCTATAACTGGCAATGTTTTAGAGTTAGAAAGGGTTAATGGATGTTATATTGTAAACATTTTTATCAAGTAATATACAGTGGCATCAAACTTCTTTTTACCTGAGATTCATTGGTATTCTTATGAATTTTTTTCTTTTATGTTCTTTTATTATATATTCAGTATCCTAGTTGTTTTATTACTTAGAATTCATGGTCAACATGCTCTAACTTCCTTCAAACATCTAGTCTGCTATAAATGTTATGTTTCATCTGAATACACATGCATGAGCTTCCATGAGAGAAGTTTCATATGCCAACTGAGTTTTTATATCGACTCCATATGCCCAATGGCAGTTATTTTTTTACATATTTCACCTGAACAAAAATACATTTAAAACCAATTTCAGAGTTAGCCATATGTTGATATTCATTTACCTAATATCATCTTTATCCTTGAGAGAGCCCTCTCAGGCTGGAAAGGCTAAGTTCCAGCTAAAAGTAGGTTTGAAATAATTACTCTGAGTCAAATGTTGGAGCAACCCATTAGTATCAATTTAGTGATAACACATTCCATTATTAAAACCATCCATCTTAGCTTCCATGCCTTTCTTCAAACCATACATATTATATTCCATGCCTTTCTTCAAACCATCCATATTAGCTTCCACGCCTTTCTTCAAACCATCCATCTTAGCTTCCATGTCTTTCTTCATGATCAAGAGTTCATAAATTTTGCTCAAAATTGAAAGTTATAGGATTGGGTTGAAACCAAAATGGTTACGCAGATAACGAATTCCTGATTTCGGCGCCGCGGACGGTTCGAAAAACCGATGTCGTATGAGGGAGATATCGCGTTCTGATCAATTTTCCAAACTACTAAATTTTGCGATAGGGTTGACTCGGATGCACAGTCAGCATGGAGGATGCATAGTCAACAAAAAGGAATATTTCGAAGAATATTCCTTTTCTCCGAGCCAACCAGTGGATGACAAGTGGTGCTATATGGTTCGTTGATGGGCTGTATGTTATTTTGTGAGAGCCAATGGAAGGGTGACACGTGGCCAGCCTTGTGGCCGCCACGTGTCCCCGAGAAGGTGTTTTAAAATTTTATGGAGGTCTGCAGGGCTCGACCCCACGACCTCCAGTAGAGAAACCACCCGCCATAACCTCTTGTGCTACGCTATGAGTCTTAACCATTAAATATTAATACATATTCATTTGGGGGTTGGGGCTGCCGGGTGGTCCATGGTATATGGTCACATTACAACATAAAACAATAACACCGATGGCTAATACTCTGCAGTCTCCATAATAGTTATCATAACCTTCAACCTTATCACACGTTCCTTCTCTGATCTCCGTGCGGTTTAAAACCTTATTTGCCGACAATTTCATAGCTCCAACATTTATGTTTATAAATCTTGTCACATAGCGGGGTTTCATGCTACGATTACTCCGATGGTTTCATGAACCCGTCTTAAAAATCCTGTTTAAAGGCTATAATCCACAGTTTAAGCGGAGTTCCACTCCGACATTGATTGTAATCGTGGGTTTTGGGGGTTTGCATGTGGCCACCCCCTACCCATAACATTTAGTTTGAAATTAGTGCCAGTGGAGTTCTTGGAGGCGCCCTATTTTTATGCAGATTTGGCCAAATTTTAACTCCAGTTAAGTGGAGTTATCCACAATTAGTGGAGTTTTTCTAGGAGTTACTGGGTAGTGGGAAAATGAGTTGGAGGCTCAATATTTTCCCATTCTGAGCGAATGAGGAGTCAATTTAGAATAATTGGAGCATTATGGAGCCATTGGTGCAGAGAAAACAACCATTAGAGGCCTGTAACTAGATGTATTTGCAAAATTTTTAGCATAATTAAAGATGGACATGCCATTGGGAGTTGGACCAGCAGATGTAGCCCAGGAGGGGTGAACTGCTTCATCATGCCTGCTGTGTAAATGTTATGTGGTGTTTTATTTCTCTATTAAAAACTGCTGTTCAGTGTTATTTGCTCTTATTTCATGCTTCTAATTCACTAAAATCACTTACAATTCGTGGTTAAAATATTCAATACTTAAGTAAACTATGGAGACAAGTATGCACATGTTTTATAACTGAAAAGACACTTAGCACATCAAACTAATACAGTCCTTTCAGATCAGATTGGTATTAGATCTGGAGTTTATTCTTTGGTGTTTTTTTTGTGAAAAATATTTGTTTAACTATTTGAAAGTGTTAGATGCTTACTAGGCTCAATCGCAAGAGAGGAGAAGGCACATTGGTGGAAGCAAGAGGGTCTCAAAGTGACCCATAAAAAAAGAGAGAAATATTGCCACAATCTCCACCACCTAGTTCACCTCCTAAGGAAGTAGAAGATACTATAAGCATGCCTCCAGAGGAAGAAGAAATCCATGAAGAAGTTTATCCCAAAGAGGAAGAAAGAGTGTTCAGGAAAGCATTACTTGACATGACTGAGATGGTTAGAATCCTTTATCAAGAAAGGAATGAGAGACTAGAAGGAGAAGGATCCAAACTTCACAAGGAAGGATAGGGATCTTCAGGAAGTCACAATGATGAAGATAAGTCAAAGAAGGGCAATGGAGGAAATAGAGGCAGTGGAAAGTAACCATCCTCACCCTCATCATTATCATCCTCTACTTCATCTTCAGTACATCAACCACACAAGTCAAAGAACACTGGTAAAAGTCCTTTTTAAAAAATTGATGTTAAGTTTGAATTTCCTATGTTTAATGGTGAAGTCAATGCATAAAATCTTGATAATTGGATTAGGAAATTGGAGGTCTATTTGAGAATCCAGAACCTTCAAGATGATGATACCAAAATCCAATTAGCTTCATTGATAATGGAAGGTGAAACACTCGTTTGGTGGGAAGCCAAGAAAAAGGAGGAGATTGAGAAGCATGGTAAGATTATTCTATCATGGACTGATTTCATTACTACAATAAAACAATAGTTTTATCCATTAGCTCATATGCAGAAATCCAGAATGAAGTGGCAATACTTTAGGCAATTGAAGGGACAGAATGTGCAAGAATACACCTAAGAATTTAGGAGAAGATCTCTCTTATTAGGGGTATATTTGCAAATCCAAGATACTTTTCTTAAGTACATAGGAGGCTTACATAGCTACATAAAACATACTATTCTCATGTTTAACCCCACAAGTCTAGATGAAGTATGTGTTCAGACCACACATCTAGAAGCTAGAGGGAAAAAAATTTCTGAAGAGGGTAGGAAAAAACCTTTTAAGGGTAAAAAAAAAGAGAATACCTCAAAAGGTAAAAGCAAAAAGAATGCATCTGTTAAGAAAGAGGGAGAAAAATTGGTTTGTAATTTTTTTAAAAAAGAAGGCCATGATGAAAATCATTGTTGGAAATTACATCCTCAAAAGAGGCCCAAGGGATACAACAATAAAGGGAAACAAAAAAATGCAACTACAAGTCAACATGATTTAGGAGAGGATTCAGGTGATGAATCTAAAATTACAACCATGAGATTGAAGAACATGAAAGGGAAAGAAATTGAAACTAAAACCAATATTAGTACATCAAACTGTCACATACATGCTCCAAATGAAGAAGAAAGAATTGAACTGTTTCATATGAGGGTGATATCTAAGATTTTCACATTGTTTGACAGTGGGTCACAAGAAAAATTAATCTCTAAATACTTGGTCAAAAAAATTAATCTTGAGACTGTTGGCACCCTATAATTAGTAATATTGGAAAAATTCCAACTGCAGGGAGAACATTATTTCAACCACTTTGGGATTCTAGGATCTAGCCCTCCTGAATCCGGAGAGGGATCTCTCCAATAAGTGAAAATATGGATTTATATTTGAAGTTTTGGGTAATGATATTAGGCTAGTTATGAAGGCCGAGGGTCTTGTTTTGTTTTTGGATGTTTAAGCATGATTATTATTTGAGGTGGAAAGTTCTAAATACAAAGAGTTTCAAAGGTGAGAAGCTGCAAGCAAATAGAACAAGATTTGGCCAGAAAGATAGATAATTGCAGGTTTTAGTCCATTGGGCTATGGAGTCATAATAGGGTTTAATTGAAACAGCAAGGGGCAAGAGTGGTCCACAGGGCAAGTCATCTATGTCTAAGGATCTCTTCAAAGATTTATTTATGGAATGAAATGAAACAATAAGAAGGGGAATTTAACAGATGAAGAACAAAGAGTAGCCTAAGATCAGGCAAGTACTTCTAAACTATCCTGCTTTTGAAATACACCTAAGAAAGACATAAAAGTAATCTAAGATCAGGTAAGTACTTCTAAGATAGCCTGCTTTTGATGCACTTTCAATAGAAAAACATTTTAAAACAAAGGGAAACTTAAAGGCAACTGTTGGAGAAGAAACTAGCGGGTTGGGCTCACCACAAATCCTCTCCTAGCTCTGCTCTACTTGGTAACTTTCAAGACAAACACAAAGATAACAAAGAATGGCCTAAGATCTGGTAAGTGTTTCAACACTAGCCAGCTTTCAACACATTCCAAGGGAAACATTCAGACAGTCTTTGGGGATAAAACTAGGGCCAGGGCACACCATATTTTCCTTAGTTCATCTCTACTTAACATATACTGAAAATAAAATTTAAGAATAACTATTAGCTAAGGCAATAGGACGAGGGAATGCCAACATTCCTATGCTTAGATCTGAATTAAATCATTCCTAAATAACACTAATGGAGGAAAGCATGTAGATAAATATTTTCAGTCAGAGAAGGGTACTGATATACAGTAGGTCCTAACTCTATGCATGCTGTTCTTTATAAGAGAATATGAACAGAGTGAAAATAGAAATAAAATAACAATTTACAATAAGAAATAACATCACCGTCGACATAGACTAGGATCGCATAAATCAGCTTGTATTGATGCTCCAAACCAGTTACAGCTTTAATTCCAATGCTCTAGCTTAACAATCATCTACACTTCCCATACTAACTTATCTATCACAAACAGAGCTTCAAGAGCCAGTGAACACTATTTAAAAGTAGAAGTTTGAAGCTCAATTATATTTCAAAGTTCAGCAACCAACCCCTTTCTCATCTTCTCTAGTAGTATTTATAGAAGAATGAGGAGGTGGGATCTGATAAAATTTCTCCTGGGTCAATTAATACAGACTTAATGGCTTCTCGACCTTTGAGGGGCTTGACGAAGAAGTTTACAGATGTTTTTTATCTGTATTAATTGTTTTACATTTAATATTAAGCTTGATGGGAGCTCTTATTGACTTTTGAGGCTCTGCGTTATGTTAAAGTAACGCTGTTGATATTTTTTCATTAAGTTTATTTGCAGAATTAACTTCTCTGGCTGCGCTGAGGCAAATGTTTCTTTTGATCAATAACTTTGGCCTGTGTTTGAATGCCTTGAGGCATAGGTGGCTTTGTGTTAGCCGGGAGGAATCAATTTGTCTCTGATGTGGCGGTGGAGGCTTTCCTGTCTGATAAAACATTTATGATTTTCTTTTAACTGTGTCTTAATTGGGAGGATTAGGCTTTTGATAATCAATCTTAGCCGTAATCCCCAAAGATCTGTCTTCAATCTCCTGTTCTGTTATGTCTTGTCTTCGACATTGATACTCTTTGATTGTGATTTTATTCACTGTCTCTTGCTGATGTGCAGTGTTTTGCAGGGCTCATGAGGCATCAATTCCTTTGAAGTTAATCCTGGGACCTGTGGGTTATGAGCCCACATACACAATCGACGGGTTTTAATTAAATTCACATGCCATACCTTAGTTTATCCTCCGAGATCCTTTGAGTGCGATCATCGTTCGATGAGCCAGTCTCAGATCGAATGACATACGTCAATATCGCGCTGAGCCCACAGTCGACATTTAACGCGCGATGAGGGAGCAATGAGGTGGTATTTTACCATCGACATGGTGGCTTTTCACAGGATCGCTTGTTATTGAGTGGTTTCCTTTCCGTACCAAAAGCGGTGCGATCAAAAATGCTTCCGGCTTTTGAACAATAAGTGACCGTAGGTTAAACCGGGGTTAACACCCTGCTTCCTATTCACTTTGGTCCATTAAAATCTAGGTCCAAACCTCGGAACTGTGGCTCCATTAAATCATTCCCAGCCTTTGGCTTTCTCTTTTAATATAATGGGAAAACATTTTAATCTCCCTTTATCAAATAACATGCCCCGAACTTCAAAACTCCTGATAAAACCAAGCTGCATAAACCATTTCAGGTTACAAAAGGAGCCCGCTGACGTCAGGGTCTTGGTGACCCGAAATTTTTATTAAATCTGCCCTATAAAGCATATCGGGTCTGTTTTGGGGCCTACTGACGTCAGCCCAAGTGTGACCCGAAATTTTTATCAAATCCGCCCTATAACAATTTCAAGTTCGGATTTCACGACTATGCGAGCAACCAAACAAGCCCCATTCCAATCAGTTGCTGCCACGTGTGTGTTGAATAGGTGTTGGGGACCACCAGTTCTATGGGGCTGCCGACTGCTATCGTGGCCGTGGGGACCACCAGGGCAATTTATTTGTGGGCCGTCGATTTGCATATCAGATCGACGGTGGGGAGCGAATTAAACTTTGCACCGGCGAAAACCATTTATGATATATGAAAACCCAAAATTTAAATATAATACAAAGTTTTGATGCTTTGGGGGCGGGATATATATTTATAATATGGCTTGGCGCCTGTCTGCGGGGCCATGGTCTATATGAAATGCAATATGATCGAGGGATATAATACATAGGGCTAATCGGCATCAAAGTTTTTGTTTAACGCAAACAACAGCGCTCTGTGATTTTCTCCGATGCGATAAGCGCTTGGGATCCTTAGCAGTTGGTTCTAGCATTGGGGCACATGGAGGGGAAGTGATTTTAAGACTTAGCCCAAAAGGGCTTAAGTCTGTGGGAAACAAAACTTATTTTTTATGAATTTTTTTTCAAGTTTTCAATGGATTTTGGGGGTTTCGACAGAGTTCAAAAATGAGTTTAAACATGGAAAATGATTTTCATGAATGGAAGAAGGGGAATCATGAAAAAATAGAGGATTCTTATGAAGGAAAATGGGAGCAAAATGGGGGTTAGTTTTTCAAGTGAGGAAAGGGAAGAAAGATGATTTTTTAGTAGTTTCTTCTCATGAAATCAACAGAATTCTAGAGTGTAAAAATGGGCATAGTAGGGAAGATTTTGGACAGAGGCATGACGCCTTCCAGAGTCTTCAAGAGATAACACTTTTTGCAATAAAATTTGTTCCTTGAAGGCTCCCAAAAATGATTTAGCCACCTTTTGTTATATCAAATTTCATAGGTGGCTAACAGTGGCTCCACTTGGGGATGGTGCCTTCTTGAAGGCATCAAGAACTTCAGACTTGCATTCTCTGGGAGGCTGATCAGTGCCTCATCCATTGGGCTGCCTTTCTTTCCTTGAATGATCTCCTTTTGCTCTGAAAACATATTAGCAGCCATAAAAACAATGGATCTTTCATCAACAAGCTTTCTACCTACCCAATCCTACAGATCTAACATTTTTTCTTCTTTAGAGTGCACTTGGATTGACAAACTCTTTTACAAAATTTTATTCTTTTGAAAGCAGGAAATCTAATCTATTTCTACTCCTTATTTCTCGATGGATTCATATTAAACAGTTGAGTCCATATGTTTCTCTACCTAATCTACTATCTGTTGGGATTAAACTGTCCAACAAATTTTATTCACTAATTTCTAAAACAAAAATTCAAAAGCATACAAGTTAGGATTGAACAGTCTAACTTGTTGCTGATCTATGGCATAAAAAACAAGCTGCACATAGATCTTATTTTGTAGAAAATTAAAACAAAATGGAAGGCTTAGGATATGAAATTTCAAAGCATTTCCTTCATCTTTTTACAGCTCTGTTTTGACTTTTGTCTGAGCTATCTTTCCTTTGTCAACTGGTTCAGATTTTGAGCTAATTACATCTTTTTTGACTCAGAAATTGAAACAGATTTGAGTCATTCTATTAGGAAACTTAGGTTCAGATTTTGAGCATGTTTGAACCTTTAATTTCTATCCTAAACTATCTATTGATAAGTCAAGATTAAACAGTTTGGAAAATTGATTTCACTATCCTATCATTAGAAAATTTAAAACTAATTAGTCAAGATTAGGCTATTTGACTAACTAGAAGTGTGTTCTTTAGGAGTGGCATTTGAGCTTGCACACTTTCAGATTTGTTTCTCTTTTTGGTATGGGGTTGTACCTTTATTGCTTTTATAATCTGCCCTCTTTTCATTCTTTCTTTGTTTTTGTATTTTTGATTTTTATAACTTTGAATGCAATGATGGGTGAAGTATTTATAATGATAAAAATATAAAAAGGCTTTCAGAACATAACATGGATAAAGAGAAGTAATTCTTAAGCATCCTGCCATTGACAGGACCCCCAAACAATTCTGTCCCATTCAACTCTTTCAAAAAATAAGCATTATTACCAGCAGCTGAATGGATAGAGTAAGGGCCAAGCCATAAGTTGTAAAATTTTCCATGCTTGCCCTTGTCTTCCCTCCTTGAGTCCCACTTCAAAAATTTGTCCCCAATATTGAAATTACTGGTCTTTTTTCTTCTGTAAAAAATATTTTTAATGCTGTCCCACTTCTGCAATGCTTTGTTATAAACCTCCTCCCTGGTTTGCTAAAGAAGAATGGTCTGATTTATTCTTCTGATCATGTCATTATCTTCAGTTTGCAACTCTTGAATCAAATTCATCACTGGTATACCAAGGCTGGTTGGAAAAATTGCATCAGTACCATACACAAGCTGGAAAGGTGACATACCAATAGATTTCTTCAAAGTCAATCTTTCACCCCAAAGTGCATGAACTAGCTTTGTGTGCTAGGACTTTTTGTTGTCCTCCAACAGTTTCTTGATTATGTTTACTAAACTATTGTTTGAGGATTCGGCAAGTCCATTACCTTGAGGGTAATAGGCAGTGGAATGCCCCAATGTTATCTGATATCTGTGACAGAATTCAACCATCTTCTTTGATCCAAATGCTACTGCATTATCAGTGATGATCTTGGTAGGACAGCCAAATCTGCAGAGAATGTTAGTCTCCATGAATTTTATAATAACAGAATCATTGGCCTACCTACAAGGTATGGCTTCTATCCACTTAGTGAAATAGTCTGTGGTAGTGAGAATCCATCTATGCTGAGCAGAAGATGGTGGATGGATTTCTCCTATGAAGTCAAGTCCCCACTTTTGAAAAGGAGCTTCAACAGTGATTGGATGCAGAGGTATGGGTAGCAGTTTTCTTTTGCCTTCAAAAATTTGACCTTTATGATAGGCAATGATCATCTTGTGTATATCAGGAAAGAGAGTAGGCCAATAGAAACCAACCCTAAAAATTTTGTTGGCTGTTGTCTTCCAATACAAATGACCTCCGCACTCTCCTTCATGGAACTCGTGCTTAACCTTCTCTGCATAATACTCAGGCAAACATTTAAACAATACACCACTTGCATTTTTCCAATAAAGACGTCTATCTATAATGCAATAGTTTACAAATTTTAACTTTAGGAACCTTGCCTTTGTTTTTGTCAAACCAGGAGGTGTATTTAAATTAAGCAAAACATAAATAATATCAGCATACAAATAGGAATTTGTAAAATGATTTTCAACAATGGGAGTTGAGATTTCCTGTTGTTCGTCCAAAGCATTAATCATATTAATATCGAGAACCTCAAAATTGGGTTCAGCCATTAATCTAGCTAGACCTTGGCCTTTGATGAGTTTAGTGGGATTTATCTCTAAATCATATTCAAGAATAATAGCAATCCACTTACCTCTCTTACCATCTAGGTCCTGTGTTAGAATGTCTTTAACAACTGAGTTTGGGACAAAGGGAATGATGTGTGAGTGAAGGATGTATACTCTGAAGTCTTTCAAAGCTTTAACCAAAGCAAAAGCTTGCTTCTCCATAATGTTATATTTCAGAGGGGCATCCCTCAATGCCTTGCTAAAGAATGCAATAGGCTGCTCTTGTCCTTGTGGATTTTTTTGTAAAAGGACAACAGCTATGGTATGTTCTGATGCAAATGAAAAAATGTAAAAATCTCTTGAAAAATCAGGACTTATTAGAACCGGTGTTTTGGTTAACGCTTGTTTCACTAGCTCAAAGGACTTCTTTGTTTGCAAGGTCCACTTTACCCCTTGCTCCTTCTTCAACATGTTTGTTATATTCCTAAGGAGATCAGCTAAGTTGGGTATGAACCTTCTCAAAAATTTAATCTTTCCAATGAAAGATTGAAACTCCTTGATGTTTCGAGGATGAGAGATTTGCAATATGGCCTCAATCCTCTTTGGATCTATCTTAATACCCTCTTCTGAGATAATGTGCCCAAGAAGTTTACCTTCTTGGAGACCGAAAAGTGTTTTCTTAGGGTTCAAAGATATCCAAAAATTTTTGCATTTCTCGAAAACTCTTCTTAAATGTGCTAAGTGCTCTACATCTGTTTTTGAAAACACCGTGACATCATCAAGGTATATAATAATGAAGTAGCCTAGTTCTTCCGAGAATGTTATTTCCATGGCTCTCTGAATAGTTGCTCCAGCATTCATTAGACCAAAGGGAATTTTCACATACATGAAAGTGCCCCATGGTGTAGTAAAGGCTGTCTTTAACTCATCAGCAGGGTGAAATAAGATCTGATTGTACCCAGAGTAGCCATCAAGCAAAGAAATTCTTCTAGACCTTACCACTCTTTGTAAAATATGATCCATCTTAGGTAAAGGGTAGTTGTATTTTAATAAAGCTTTGTTTAAGTCTCTAAAGTCTATACAAAGTCTAATCTCTCCAGTTTCTTCCTAATTGACACCAGATTAGACACCCACTCAGAATATCTAATAGGGACAATAATACCAGCTTCATACATTTTCCTGATTTCCTTCTCAACCTGAGGCAGCTGAACAGGGTTTATTCTGCGCAGTTTTTGTTTGAATGGTTTTTGTTTTTCTTTGAGAGGGATTTTGTGCTGTATTATTTCAGTGTCATAGGATTTCAGATCTTCATAACTCCATGCAAAAACATCAGAAAATTCTTTAAATAGCTCTATGTATTTGAGTTTAATGTGAGCTGTTAAAGTCTTAGAAAATTTTATCATTTTCGGTTTAAGTTCACTGCCTATATTGCACTCTTCCACTTTAGTCTCTACAGGTTCCAGTTTTGGCTTCCTGGCCACATCGTTAAAATTAAACAACTCTTCCAAAGGTGCCAGACCACTTGGCAAACTCTCATCTTTAGAGTGCAGGGTTTCTAACTCTTCTGTTTCTAACTCTGCGTTCATCCGTGTTTCATTTTCAAGTTTGCTAGATAATAGGTTTACATTAGCAAGTTTAGGAGACCTCTCTTCTTCATCAAGAAAATTTTCTTCACTAGGGCAGTCAGTTTCGTAATCTGAATCTGAACTTGGTAGTTCGAATTCATTTATGAACCGCATGAAGTCTTCTATTTGTTTATCTCCATCGAACACCTACCAATATTTTTCGTTAACAAGAACGGTTGGTCTAAATTTTATCTGAGTTGTGCAGTCTTTGGTTTCATATGGCGTTAAGCATGTTCTAGCTACAAAAGCTAAATTGTGGGTTGCAATATTTCTTTTTCTTGGGACAAAAATCAGTTTGGACTCCTCGAACATTTTTAAAAGGTCCATGACATCGTTTCGGTAGGCCCTAAGTTTGGGATGATTTGCGTTATATTCCCCATTGACTTTCCTAATGACTAACTCTGAATCCCCATACACATTGATTCTCTTGGCTCCTAACTTTTTCAACAATCGTAAGCCTAGGAGAAGGGATTCATATTCTGCCAGGTTATTGGAACACTGGAAGTTTAATCTATAGGAAAGGCTTTCTGTGTGGTCATTCTCAGTGTTGCATATCTAGACACCTGCACCAGCATTGGTCTTAGTGCAAGACCCATCGAAGTGCATACTATAGAGGACTAGTGTTGAGTTTATCATTTGGGCTAATATGCTCCTCAATAAGTGTGCTATCGAATTTCTCTTGGAGGTTAGCACACTGTTGAACTCGTCCTAACTCCTCAGATTTTTTATTGGGTTGAGGAATTATTTCTTGACTCTCAATGTTTAAAAGAAAAGGACACGTGATTTGTAGCTCAAGACCTGTGTTTTGTTTGCTAGAGTTTATAGGTTCATCAAATTGTTCTGACACTCCTACGTTATCTTCTTCCTCCTCTATATCTGTCATTAAATTAGAAAAGGTCACTTTTTCGCTGAAATATTCATCATTAAAAAGGATAAATGAATCCAGGCCTGTGTTTACAGAATAAAGGGGAGAGTTTTGCGGTCTGTCTTGGCTAGTCACCATGTATTACATATGAGACTCCCTGTAAAGTCTTCTTGTCTGATTGAAAACAGGGATGGTTGCATAGGTCATGTCCATCTGCATAGTCCCTTGTAAATTAGCTCCCCAAGACCTAGATAATATCATTCCATACTTTGGGGGCACATCAGCCACAAGAATATCCATGACAAGGCATTTGTCTAGAATCTGTGCCAAGTTAACGCAAAGGTATTTGATTAATCCTAAACATTTTACTCTGCTTGAGTCAAAGGAGTAAAGGTCTTTATAATGTCTGGTGATTTCTAGACCAAAGCTCTCCATTACAGCTTTAGGCATTAAATTATGAGAGGTGCCCAAATCATTCATAGCGTTATTTAAAATCTTGTCATGAACATTTAAACTTAAATAAAAGGGAGGAACATGTCCCTCTTGATATCTACCTTCAATCTTAGGACCAAAAATGAGCTCTAGCTGGTCATCATTAACATTGACTGTGTCATTATGGTCCTCTATGTTTAAAGCCTTCAAAATTTGGGTTCCATATACATTCTGGACGGCTAACTCAGTCAAGGGAACAAAGATTTTGATCTTTGAAATTTCCTGCTCTAGGCTGAAAGGAATTTGGTTCTTTGAAGAACTTGTCTCAGCATTACTAGCTGTTAGTCTATCAGCAACATCAACTTGTTGATTTGTTCTATTTATATTTTAAAAAATGGTTTTAACAGGAGTACTAGCTGAAGTGTTAGTACTACTAATGTCCGCACTCTGTTTTTAATTGTTTGGAGTGCCTTTATCTCTACCTTTATCAGAATTAACAACCACTGTTTTTTCCTTTTGTTTGAAAACTTTAGACTTGGTTTCAGTGTTGTTTTGTGAAGATTTATCAGAGGTTCTGATGTTGGGAGTTTGTTTACTGGTTTTTCTTCTAAGGTCATATTATCTTTGAGACTCTATGATGACATTTTCCATGTCTTAATAATAATTTTCATCATCATCTCTTTTGTCATCATAAGGTGTGTATAGACCTTGTTTTCTATCGTAATGAATCTCAAAGTCATCATTATCTACCTCCAGCATATTGATATCATCTTCCTCTATTATCTCATCTGTTTCATCAACCTCACTTACATAGTTTTGATGAAAGGGAGAAGTTCTCTGTTGATCATCTTCCCTAGGTCTGTTTGGAGGTTGGTTCCTTCTAAAATTCTGATTCTGGTTCTGGTTTCTGTTTTGAGGAGTCATTTGGTTTTGACTGGCTTATGCTCTCTCAAGGATGCTCATTTTCTTCATCATTTCCTCCATCATTCTCTCCATCTTTGAGTTGGAAGTATAGGGTGTACTTTCTTCTCTAAAGGACACTCCCTTCTCATTTTTCATTCTTGCTCTCTTCTCCATCAAGTTGACTTCCACAGCAAGAGCACCTTTTTGCATCTCTTCAAGAGTTGCAGGATCTCTCTCTCTCTCAGCTGATAGGCCATCTCAGGGTCAAACCCTTTAGGAAATTTGTTTAAAGCTGAGCCTTGTGGAGGTTTTAGATCTGGGGAAAGTGCATTATATACACTGTTAAATTTGGTACAATAAGCTTGTACACTTTCCCTCGTGTTTATATGGAGGTTCTTGTAATAAAAAAGGACTTGGAGAGGGTTATTCTTTACTTCCCATTTGTTTAAGAATGTTTGATGCAAGGCTTGGAGATCATTGATACTATGGGGGGTTAGCCCTTAAACCATTTTCTTACTTCTCCCCCCAGACTCTGAGAAAATAATCTAAGCTTGAAAAAATCATCATCAATTTCATTTCTGTCAAAGTAGTCATTCATCTTATCCACATGTTGTGATGCAGTAGTAGCATTACTAGCATAATATAATGGAATTTTGGACTGATAGTCCTGCGGAAGATTGACTAATGGTAGATGAAGGACTAAGGGAGCATACCATGCTGCCATGATATGTCGTGGGGGTGAATTCACAAGAGGTGGATTAATGAAAGGAAAAGTGGGCTGAAGTGGAGTGGTTTAGACAGTGAATGGAGGATGAAGGGATTTGGATGGAAAAACAGTATATTGCTAAGCTGATCTTGGATGAGAGACACCTAAATTGTGAAGGAAATGTAAATCAGAAAGTGATGTTTCCCTACTACCAGGATGTTCACTTGTTTCAGGGGATGAAAGTGAAGACTCCGGATCTAGCTGAATTATATCATCAAATGACCTAGTTCTAAAGGGATTTACTAAGTCAACTTGTGATTGTTGTAGAGCTGAAAGATTTTCAGGAACTGAATTAGATCTCCAGGGTGATCTGAAAACAGTTGATAATTTAATCCTAGGAGACTTCCTAAGGATACTTTCTGGGTTATCAACTATCTCAGGTGGATCAGGGTCAGGATAGGCTCTAGTGTGAATCTTTCTAGGAGCCACTATGCTGTGTTTTTTCAGAACCAAATAAAAAAGAAAAGTTCAACCAGGTATGACAGTATTTAAAAGGTCAACTAATCTGTTTACACAAATTTTAATCCTACAGTCCTCTAACTGAGTTTGACTGATATTACAATGATAAGGGTTCTTCCCAGTGGAGACTTAAGGTCTGTTGGGGATTGTGGAGTCGCCAAGTGGAAATTTTTAGCTCCTAAGGAGGTAAAAGGTTTTATGGTCCACCACCATGTTTACTGGATACCAATCTGAAATATTTTTGGGTTTTATGAGTTATTTTTCAGTTGTGTGGTTTCTAAGAATGTCCTAACTCTGTTTCAAAACTTAGCTACGTTTATGAGACAAAGACAATATACTCTTATGGCTAAGCTGGCTGATTTTTCAAGGTTTAGACAAATCTTATGAGAATCCTAGGTTTTGCCTAGTTTGTCACTGATTCAAACCAGCTTCATCATGATTACCGTTTCTTAGTAGTGCTTGGAAAGGCTGCTTCTTACTCAATCAACAATGTTTGTATGAAATTTTAAGGGGAACCAGAGATTCTGGGTTCAATCCCCAACGGAGTGGCCATAAATGTTGGCACCCTGTAATTAGCAAGATTGGAAAAAGTCCAATTGCAAGGAGAACATTATTTCAAGCACTTTGGGATTCTAGGATCTAGCCCTCTTGAATCCGGAGAGGGATCTCTCCAATAAGTGCAAAGATGGATTTATCTTTGAATTTTTGGGTAATGATATTAGGCTAGTTATGAAGGCCGAAGGTCTTGTTTTGTTTTTGGATGGTTGAGCATGATTATTATTTGAGGTGGAAAGTTCTAAATACAAAGAGTTTCAAAGGTGAGAAGTTGCAAGAAAATAGAACAAGCTTTGGCCAGAAAGATAGATAATTGCAGGTTTTAGTCCATTGGGCTATGGAGTAATAATAAGGTTTAATTGAAACATCAAGGGGCAAGAGTGGTCCACAGGGCAAGTCATCTATGTCTAAGGATCTCTTCAAAGTTTGATTTATGGAATGAAATAAAACAATAAGAAGGGGAATTTAACAGATGAAGAACAAAGAGTAGCCTAAGATCAGGCAAGTACTTCTAAACTAGCCTGATTTTGACATACACCTAAGAAAGACATAAAAGTAATCTAAGATAAGGTAAGTACTTCTAAACTAGCCTGCTTTTGATGCACTTTCAATAGAGAAAAATTTTAAAACAAAGGGAAACTTGAAGGCAACTGTTGGAGAAGAAACTAGCGGGCTGGGCTCACCACAAATCCTCTCCTAGCTCTACTCTACTTGGTAACTTTCAAGACAAACACAAAGATAAAAAATAATGGCCTAAGATCTGGTAAGTGTTTCAACACTAGCAAGCTTTCAACACATTCCAAGGGAAACATTCAGACAGTCTTTGGGGATAAAACTAGGGCCAGGGCACACCATATTTTCCTTAGTTCATCTCTACTTAACATATACTGAAAATAAAATTTAAGAATAACTATTAGCTAAGGCAATAGGATGAGGGAATGCCAACATTCCTATGCTTAGAACTGAATTAAATCATTCCTAAATAACACGAATGGAGGAAAACATGTAGATAAATATTTTCAGTTAGAGAAGGGTACTGATATACAGCAGGTCCTAACTCTATGCATGCTGTACTTTATAAGAGAATATGAACACAGTGAAAACAGAAATAAAATAACAATTTACAATAAGAAATAACATCGCCGTCGACATAGACCAGGATCCCATAAATCAGCTTGTATTGATGCTCCAAACCAGTTACAGCTTTAAGTCCAATTCTCTAGCTTAACAATCATCTACACTTCCCATACTAACTTATCTATCACAAACAGAGCTTCAAGAGCCAGTGAACACTATTTACAAGTAGAAGTCTCAAGCTCAATTATATTTCAAAGTTCAGCAACCAACCCCTTTCTCATCTTCTCTAGTAGTATTTATATAAGAATGAGGAGGTGGCCTTTGAGGGGCTTGACGAAGAAGTTTACAGATGTTTTTTGTCTGTATTAATTGTTTTACATTTAAGATTAAGCTCGATGGGAGCTCTTATTGACTTTTTAGGCTCTGTGTTATGTTAAAGTAACGCTGCTGATATTTTGTCATTAAGTTTATTTGCAGAATTAACTTCTCTGGCTGCGCTGAGGCAAATGTTTCTTTTGATCAATAACTTCAACCTGTGTTTGAATGCCTTGAGGCACAGGTGGCTTTGTGGTAGCCGAGAGGAATCAATTTGTCTATGATGTGGTGGTGGAGGCTTTCCTGTATGATAAAACAATCATGATTTTCTTTTAACTATGTCTTAATTGGGAGGATTAGGATTTTGATAATTAATCTTAGCCATAATCCCCACAGATCTGTCTTCAATCTCCTGTTCTGGTATGTCTTGTCTTCGACACTGATACTCTTTGATTGTGATTTTATTCACTGTCTCTTGCTGATGTGCAGTGCTACGTAGGGCTCGTGAGGCATCAATGGCTTTGAAGCTGATCCTGGGACCTATGGGTTATGAGCCCACATACACAATCGACGAGTTTATATTAAATTCACACGCCATACCTTAGTTTATCCCCCGAGCTCCTTGTAGTGCGATCACCGTTCGATGAGCCAGTCTCAGATTGAACGACATATGTCAATATCGCGCTGAGCCCACAGTCGACATTTAACGTGCGATGAGGGAGCAATGAGGCGGTATTGTCCCGTCGATGTGGCGGCTTTTCACAGGATTGCTTGCTATTGAGTGGTTTCCTTTCCGTACCAAAAGCGGTGCGATCAAAACTGCTTCCGGCTTTTGAACAGTAAGTGACCATAGGTTAAACCAGGGTTAACACCCTGCTTCCTATTCACTTCGGTCCATTAAAATCCAGGTCCAAACCTCGGAACTGTGGCTCCATTAACTCATTCCCAGCCTTTGGATTTCTCTTTTAATATAATGGAAAAACCTTTTAATCACCCTTTATCAAATAACATGCCCCGAACTTCAAAACTCCTGATAAAACCAAGCTGCATAAACCATTTCGGGTTACAAAAGGAGCTCGCTGACGTCAGGGTATTTGTGACCCGAAATTTTTATTAAATTCACCCTATTAAGCATATCAAGTCCATTTTGGGGCTTGCTGACGTCAACCCAAGTGTGACCCGAAATTTTTATCAAATCCACCCTATAACAATTTCGGGTTTGGATTTCACGACTATGCGAGCAACAAACAAGACCCACTCCAATTAGTTGCTGCCGCGTGTGCGCTGACTAGCCGTTGGGGACCACTAGTTCTGTGGGACTGCCGACTGCAATCGTGGCCGTGGGGACCACTGGGGCGATTGATTTGTGGGCCGTTGATCTGCAGATTAGATCGACGGTGGGGAGTGAATTAAAGTTTGCACCGGCGGAAACCCTTTATGATATATGGAAACCCAAAATTTCAATATAATACAAAGTTTTGATGCTTCGAGGGTGGATATATATTTATAATATGGCTTGGAACCCGTCTGTGGGGCCATGGTCTATATGAAATGCAATATGATCGGGGGATATAATACACAGGGCTAATCGTCATCAGAGTTTTTGTTTAACGCAAACAACAATGCTCTGTGATTTTCTCCGATGTGATAAGCGCTTGGGATCCTTAGCCCTTGGTTCTAGCGCTGGGGCACATGGAGGGGAAGTGATTTTAAGACTTAGCCCAAGGGGGCTTAAGTCTGTGGGAAACAAAACTTATTTTTTATGAATTTTTTTTCAAGTTTTCAATGGATTTTGGGGGTTTCGACAAAGTTCAAAAATGAGTTTTAAACATGGAAAATGATTTTCATGAATGGAAGAAGGGGAATCATGAAAAATAGAGGATTCTTATGGAGGAAAAGGGGAGAAAAATGGGGGTTATTTTTTCAAGTGAGGAAAGGTAAAAAAGGTGATTTTGCAGCAGTTTCTTCTCATGAAATCAACAGAATTCCAGAGTGTAAAAATGGGCATAGTAGGGAAGATTTTGGATAGAGGCATGACGCCTTCAAGAGTCTTCAAGAGATAACACTTTTTGCAATAAAATTTGTTCCTTGAAGGCTCCAAAAAATGATTTAGCCACCTTTTGGTATAACAAATTTCATAGGTGGCTAACAGTGGCTCCACTTGGGCATGGTGCCTTCTTGAAGGCATCAAGAACTTCAGACTTGCATTCTCTAGGAGGCTGATCAGTGCCTCATCCATTGGGCTGCCTTTCTTTCCTTGAATGATCTCCTTTTTCTCTGAAAACATATTAGCAGCCATAAAAGCAATGGATCTTTCATCAACAAGCTTTCTACCTACCCAATCCTACAGATCTGACATTTTTTCTTCTTTAGAGTGCACTTGGATTGACAAACTCTTTTACAACATTTTATTCTTTTGAAAGCAGGAAATCTAATCTATTTCTACTCCTTATTTCTCCATGGACTCAGATTAAACAGTTGAGTCCATATGTTTCTCTACCTGATCTACTATCTGTTGGGATTAAACTGTCCAACAAATTTTATTCACTAATTTCTAAAAAAAAAATTCAAAAGCATACAAGTTAGTATTGAACAGTATAACTTGTTGCTGATCTATGGCATAAAAAACAAGCTGCACATAGATCTTATTTTGTAGAAAATTAAAACAAAATGGAAGGCTTAGGATATGAAATTCCAAAGCATTTCCTTCATCTTTTTATAGCTCTGTTTTGACTTTTGTCTGAGCTGTCTTTCCTTTGTCAACTGGTTCAGATTTTGAGCTAATTACATCTTTTTTGACTCAGAATTTGAAACAGATTTGAGTCATTCTATTAGGAAACTTAGGTTCAGATTTTAAGCATGTTTGAACCTTTAATTTCTATCCTAAACTATCTACTGATAAGCCAAGATTAAACAATTTGGAAAATCTATTTCACTATCCTATCAGCAGAAAATTTAAAACTAATTAGTCAAGATTAGGCTGTTTGACTAAATAGAAGTGTGTTCTTTAGGAGTGGCATTTGAGCTTGCACACTTTCAGATTTGTTTCTCTTTTTGGTATGGGGTTGTACCTTTCTTGTTTTTACAATCTGCCCTCTTTTCTTTCTTACTTTGTTTTTGTATTTTTAATTTTTATAACTTCGAATGCAATGATGGGTGAAGTATTTATAATGAGAAAAAGATAAAAATTCTTTCAGAACATAACATGGATCAAGAGAAGTAATGCTTAAGCATCCTGCCATTGACAGGACCCCCAAACAATTCTGCCCCATTCAACTCTTGCAAAAAATAAGAATTATTACCAGCAGCTGAATGGATAGAGTAAGGGCCAAGCCATAAGTTGTAAAATTTTCCATGCTTGCCCTTGTCTTCCCTCCTTGAGTCCCATTTCAAAACTTTTTCCCCAATATTGAAATTACTGGTCTTTGTTCTTCTGTCAAAAAGCTTTTTAATGTTGTCCCTCTTTTGCAATGCTTTGTTATAAACCTCCTCCCTGGTTTGCTGAAGATGAATGGTCTGATTTATTCTTCTGATCATGTCATTATCTTCAGTTTGAAACTCTTGAATCAACTTCATCACTGGTATACCAAGGCTGGTTGGAAAAATTTCATCAGTACCATACACAAGCTCAAAAGGTGACATACCAATATATTTCTTCAAAGTCAATCTATCATCCCAAAGTGCATGAACTAGCTTTGTGTGCCAGGACTTTTTGTTGTCCTCCATCAGTTTCTTGATTATGTTCACTAAACTCTTGTTTGAGGATTCGGCAAGTCCATTACCTTGAGGGTAATAGGCCGTGGAATGCCCCAATGTTATTTGATATCTGTGAAAGAATTCAACCATCTTCTTTGATCCAAATGCTGCTGCGTTATCAGTGATGATCTTGGTAGGACAGCCAAATCTGGAGAGAATGTTAGTCTCCATGAATTTTATAATAAAAAAATCATTGGCCTGCCTACAAGGTATGGCTTCTATCCACTTAGTGAAATAGTCTGTGGCAGTGAGAATCCATCTATGCTGAGTAGAAGATGGTGGATGGATTTATCCTATGAAGTCAAGTCCCCACTGTTGAAAAGGAGCTTCAACAGTGATTGGATGCAGAAGTAGGGGTAGCAGTTTTCTTTTGCCTTCAAAAAGTTGACATTTATGATAGGCAATGATCATCTTCTGTATATCAGGAAAGAGAGTAGGCCAATAGAAACTAGCCCTCAAAATTTTGTTGGCTGTTGTCTTCTAATACAAATGACCTCCACACTCTCCTTCATGGAACTCGTGCTTAACCTTCTCTGCATCATACTCAGGAAAACATTTAAGCAATACACCACTTGCATTTTTCCAATAAAGACATCTATCTATAATGAAATAGTTTACAACTTTTAACTTTAGGAACCTTGCCTTTGTTTTTGTCAAACCAGGAGGTGTATTTAAATTAAGAAAAACATAAATAATATCAGCATACCAAGAGGAATTCGTAAAATGATCTTCAACAATGGGAGTTGAGATTTCCTCTTGTTCGTCCAAAGCATTAATCATATGAATATCGAGAACCTAAAAATTGGATTCAGCCATTAATCTAGCTAGACCTTGGCCTTTGATGAGTTTATTGGGCTTTATCTCTAAATCATATTCAAGAATAACAAAAATCCACTTACCTCTCTTACCATCTGGGTCCTGTGTTAGAATGTCTTTAACAACTGAGTTTGGGACAAAGGCAATGATGTGTGAGTGAAGGATGTATACTCTGAAGTCTTTAAAAGCTTTAACCAAAGTAAAAGCTTGCTTCTCCATGATGTTATATTTCAGAAGGGAATCCCTCAATGCCTTGCTAAAGAATGCAATAGGCTGCTCTTGTCCTTGTGGATTTTTTTGTAAAAGGACAATAGCTATGGTATGTTCTAATGCAAACGAAAAAATATAAAAATCTTTTGAAAAATCAGGACTTATTAGAACCGGTGTTTTGGTTAACGCTTGTTTCACCAGCTCAAAGGACTTCTTTGTTTGCAAGGTCCACTTTACCCCTTGCTACTTCTTGAACATGTTTGTTATATTCCTAAGGAGCTCAGATAAGTTGGGTATGAACTTTCTCAAAAAGTTAATCTTTCCAATGAAAGATTGCAACTCCTTGATGTTTCAAGGATGAGAGATTTGCAATATGGCCTCAATCCGCTTTGGATCTATCTTAATACCCTCTTCTAAGATAATGTGCCCAAGAAGTTTACCTTCTTGGAGACCAAAAAGTGTTTTCTTAGGGTTCAAAGATATCCCAAAATTTCTTCATTTCTCGAAAACTCTTCTTAAATGTGCTAAGTGCTCTTCATCTGTTTTTGAAAACACCATGACATCATCAAGGTATATAATAATGAAGTAGCCTAGTTCTTCCGAGAATGTTATGTCCATGGCTCTCTAAAAAGTTTCTCCAGCATTCATTGACCAAAGGGAATTTTCACATACATTAAAGTGCCCCATGGTGTAGTAAAGGTTGTCTTTAACTCATCAGCAGGGTGAACTAAGATCTGATTGTACCCTGAGTAGCCATCAAGCAAAGAAATTCTTCTAGACCCTACCACCCTTTGTAAAATATGATCCATCATAGGTAAAGGGTAGTTGTATTTTAATGAAGCTTTGTTTAATTCTATAAAGTCTATACAAAGTCTGATCTCTCCAGTTTTCTTCCTAACTGACACCAGATTAGACACCCACTCAGAATATCTAATAGGGACAATAATACCAACTTCATACATTTTCCTGATTTCCCTCTCAACCAGAGGCAGCTGAACATGGTTTATTCTGTGCAGTTTCTGTTTGAATGGTTTTTGGTTTTCTTTGAGAGGGATTTTGTGCTGTATTATTTCAGTGTCATAGGATTTCAAATCTTCGTAACTCCATGCAAAAACATCAGAAAATTCTTTAAAGAGCTCTATGTATTTGAGTTTAATGTGAGTTTTTAAAGTCTTAGAATGTTTTATCATTTTCAGTTGAAGTTCACTGCCTATATTGCACTCTTCCACTTCAGTCTCTACAGGTTCCAATTTTGGATTCCTGGCCACATCATTAAAATCAAACAACTCTTCCAAAGGTGCCAGACCACTTGGAAAACTCTCATCTTTAGAGTGCAGGGTTTCTAACTCTTCTGTTTCTAACTCTGCATTCATCTCTGTTTCATTTTCAAGTTTGATAGATAATAGGTTTACATTAGCAAGTTTAGGAGACCTCTCTTCTTCATCAAGAAAATTTTCTTCACTAGGGCAGTCAGTTTCATAATCTAAATTTGAACTTGGTAGTTCGAATTCATTTCTGAACTACATGAAGTCTTCTATTTGTTTATCTCCGTCGAACACCTACCAATATTTTTCGTTATCAGGAATGGCTGGTCTAAATTTTGTCTGAGTTGTGCAGTCTTTGGTTTCATATGGCGTTAAGCATGTTCTAGCTGCAAAAGCTAAATTATGGGCCGCAATATTTATTTTTCTTGGGACAAAAATCAGTTTGGACTCCTCGAACATTTTTAAAAGGTCCATGACATCATTTCGGTGGGCCCTAAGTCTGGGATGATTTGCGTTATATTCCCCATTGACTTGCCTAATGACTAACTCTGAATCCCCATACACATTGATTCTCTTGGATCCTAACTTTTTAAACAATTGTAAGCCTAGGAGAAGGGATTCATATTCTGTTATGTTATTGGAACACTGGAAGTTTAATCTATAGGAAAGGCTTTCTGTGTGGTCATTCTCAGTGTTGCATATCCAGACACCTGCACCAGCATTGGTCTTAGTGCAAGACCCATCGAAGTGCATACTCCATAGAGGACTAGTGTAGAGTTTATCATTTGGGTTACTATGCTCCTCAATAAGTGTGCTATCGAATTGCTCTTGGAGGTTAGCACACTTTTGAACTCATCCTAACTCCTCAGATTTTTTATTGGGTTGAGGACTGATTTCTTGACTCTCAATGTTTAAAAGCAAAGGATACGTGATTTGTAGCTCAAGACCCGTGTTTTGTTTGCTAGAGTTTATAGGTTCATAAAACTGTTCTGACACTCCTACGTTATCTTCTTCCTCCTCTCTATCTGTCATTAAATTAGACAAGGTCACTTGTTCACAGAAAGTTTCATCATTAAAAAGGATAAATGAATCTAGACCTGTGTTTACAGAATAAATGGGAGAGTTTTGTGGTCTGTCTTGGCTAGTCACCATGTATTGCATATGAGACTCCCTGTAAAGTCTTCTTGTCTGATTGATAACAGGGATGGTCACATAGGTCATGTCCATATGCATATTCCCTTGTAACTTAGCTCCCCAATACCTAGATAATAACATTCCATACTTTGGGGGCACATCAGCCACAACAATATCCATGACTAGGCATTTGGCTGGAATATGTGCCAAGTTAACGCCAAGGTCTTTGATTAATCCTAAACATTTTACTCTGCTTGAGAAAAAGGAGTAAAGGTCTTTATAAGGTCTGGTGATTTCTAGACCAAGGCTCTCCATTACAGCTTTAGGCATTAAATTATGAGAGGCGCCCGAATCATGCATAGCGTTATGTAAAATATTGTCATGAACATTTAAACTTACATAAAAGGGAGGAACAGGTCCCTCTTGATATCTACCTTCAATATTAGGACCAAAAATGAGCTCTGGCTGGTCATCATTAAGATTGAATATGTCATTATGGTCCTCTATGTTTAAAGCCTTCAAAATTTGGGTTCTATATACATTCTGGGCAGCGAACTCAGTCAGGGGAACACAGATTTTGATCTTTGAAAGTTCCTGCTCTAGGCTGAAAGGAATTTGGTTCTTTGAAGAACTTGTCTCAGCCTTACTAGCTGCTAGTCTATCAGCAACATCAGCTTGCTGATTTGTTCTATTTATATTTGACAAAATGGTTTTAACAGGAGTACTAGCTGAAGTGTTAGTACTACTAATGTCCGCACTCTCTTTTTCATTGTTTTGAGTGCATTTCTCTCTACCTTTATCAGAATTAACAACCACTGTTTTGTCCTTTTGTTTGACAACTTTAGGCCCAGTTGCAGTGTTGTTTTGTGAAGATTTGTCAGAGGTTCTGGTGTTGGGAGTTTGTTGACTGGTTTTGCTTCTAAGGTTATATTCTCTTTAATACTCTATGATGACATTTTCCATGTCTTAATAATAATTTTCATCATCATCCCTTTTGTCATCATAAGGTGTGTATAGACCTTGTTTTCTATAGTAATGAATCTCAAAGTCATCATTATCTACCCCCAGAATGTTGATATCATCTTCCTTTGTTATCTCATCTGTTTCATCAACATCACTTACATAGTTTTGATGAAAGGGAGGAGTGATATGTTGATCATCTTCCCTAGGTCTGTTTGGAGGTTGGTTCCTTCTAAAATTCTGATTCTGGTTCTGGTTTCTGTTTTGAGGAGCCGTTTGGTTTTGAATGGCTTGTGCTCTCTCAAGGATGCTCATTTTCTTCATCATTTCCTCCATCATTCTCTCCATATTTGAGTTGGAAGTAGAGGGTGTACTTTCTTCTCTAAAGGACACTCTCTTCTCATTTTTCATTCTTGCTCTCTTCTCCATCAAGTTGACTTCCATAGCAAGAGCACCTTTTTGCATCTCTTCAAGAGTTGCAGGATCTCTCTCTCTCTCAGCTGATAGGCCATCTCAGGGTCAAACCCTTCAGGAAATATGTTTAAAGCTGAGCCTTGTGGAGGTTTTAGATCTGGGGAAAGTGCATTATATACACTTATAAATCTGGTACAATAAGCTTGTACACTTTCCCTCGTGTTTCTATGGAGGTTATTGTAATCAGAAAGGACTTGGAAAGGATTCTTCTTTACTTCCCATTTGTTTAAGAATGTCTGATGGAAGACTTGGAGATCATTGATACTATGGGGGGTTAAGCCCTTAAACCATTTTCTTACTTGTCCCCCCAGACTCTAAAAAAATAATCTAAGCTTGACAAAATCATCATCAATTTAATTTCTGTCGAAGTAGTCATTCATCTTATCCACATGTTGTGATGAAGTAGTAGCATTACTAGCATCATATAATGGAATTTTGGATTGATAGTCCTGCGTAAGATTGACTAATGGTAGATGAAGGACTAAGGGAGCATACCATGCTGCCATGATACGTGGTGGGGGTGGATTCACAAGAGGTGGATTAACAAAAGGAAAAGTGGGCTGAAGTGGAGTGGTTTGGATAGTGAATGGAGGATGAAGGGATGTGGATGGAACAACAGTATATTTCTGAGCTGATCTTGGATGAGAGACACCTAAATTGTGAAGGAAATGTAAATCAGGAGGTGTTGTTTCCCTACTACCAAGATGTTCACTTGTTTCAGGGGATGAAAGTGAAGACTCTGGATCTAGCTAAATTATATCATCAAATGACCTAGTTATAAAGGGATTTACTAAGTCAACTTGTGATTGTTGTAGAGCTAAAAGATTTTCAGGAACTGAATTAGCTCTCAAGGGTGATCTGAAAACATTTGATAATTTAATCCTAGGAGACTTCCTAAGGATACTTTCTGGGTTATCAACTATCTCAGGTGGATCAGGGTCAGGATAGGCTCTAGTGTGAATATTTCTAGGAGCCACTATGCTGTGTTTTTTCAGACCCAAATAAACAAGAAAAGTTTAACCAAGTATGACAGTCTTTAAAAGGTCAACTAATCTGTTTACACAAATTTTAATCCTATAGTCCTCTAACTGAGTTTGACTGATATTACAATGATAAGGGTTCTTCCCAGTGGAGTCTTAAGGCCTGTTGGGGATTGTGGAGTCGCCAAGTGGAAGTTTTTAGCTCCTAAGGAGGTAAATGGTTTTATGGTCCACCACCATGTTTATTGGATACCAATCTGAAATATTTTGGGTTTTCTGAGTTATTTTTATGTTGTGTGGTTTCTAATAATGTCCTAAATCTTTTTCAAAACTTAGCTACGGTTATGAGAAAAATACAGTATACTCTTATGGCTAAGCTGGCTGAATTTTCAAGGTTTAGACAAATCTTATGAGAATCCTAGGTTTTGCCTAGTTTGTCACTGATTAAAACAAGCTTCATCATGATTACCATTTCTTGGTAGTGCTTGGAAAGGCTACTTATTACTCACTAAACAATGTTTGTATGAAATTTTAAGGGGAACCAAAGATTCTGGGTTCAATCCCCATTGGAGTCGCCAGAAATGTTGGCACCCTGTAATTAGCAAGATTGGTAAAATTCCAACTGTAGGGAGAACATTATTTCAACCACTTTGGGATTCTAGGATCTAGCCCTCCTGAATTCGGAGAGGGTTCTCTCCAATAAGTGAAAATATGGATTTATCTTTGAAGTTTTGGGTAATGATATTAGGCTAGTTATGAAGGCCGAGGGTCTTGTTTTGTTTTTGGATGGTTGAGCATGATTATTATTTGAGGTGGAAAGTTATAAATATAAAGAGTTTCAAAGGTGAGAAGTTGCAAGAAAATAGAACAAGCTTTGGCAAGAAAGATAGATAATTGCAGGTTTTAGTCCATTGGGCTATGGAGTCATAATAGGGTTTAATTGAAACATCAAGGGGCAAGAGTGGTCCACGGGGCAAGTCATCTATGTCTAAGGATATCTTCAAATTTTTATTTATGGAATGAAATGAAACAATAAGAAGGGGAATTTAACAGATGAAGAACAAAGAGCAGTCTAAGATCAGACAAGTACTTATAAACTAGCCTGCTTTTGACATACACCTAAGAAAGACATAAAAGTAATCTAAGATAAGGTAAGTACTTCTAAACTAGCCTGTTTTTGATGCACTTTCAATAGAAAAACATTTTAAAACAAAGGGAAAATTGAAGGCAACTGTTGGAGAAGAAAATAGCGGGCTGGGCTCACCACAAATCCTCTCCTAGCTCTGCTCTACTTGGTAACTTTCAAGACAAACACAAAGATAACAAGGAATGGCCTAAGATTTGGTAAGTGTTTCAACACTAGCCAGCTTTCAACACATTCCAAGGGAAACATTCAGACAGTCTTTGGGGATAAAACTAGGGCCAAGGCACACCATGTTTTCCTTAGTTCATCTCTACTTAACATACACTGAAAATAACATTTAAGAATAAATATTAGCTAAGGCAATAGGATGAGGGAACACCAGCATTCCTGTGCTTAGAACTGAATTAAATCATTCCTAAATAACATGAATGGAGGAAAGCATGTAGATAAATATTTTTAGTCAGAGAAGGGTACTGATATACAGTAGGTCCTAACTCTATGCATGCTGTTCTTTATAAGAGAATATGAAAACAGTGAAAACAGAAATAAAATAACAATTTACAATAAGAAATAACATCACCGTCGACAAAGACCAGGATCCCATAAATCAACTTGTATTGATGCTCCAAACCAGTTACAGCTTTAAGTCGAATGCTATAGCTTAACAATCATCTACACTTCCCATACTAACTTATCTATCACAAACAGAGCTTCAAGAGCCAATGAACACTATTTACAAGTAGAAGTCTCAAGCTCAATTATATTTCAAAGTTCAGCAACCAACCCCTTTCTCATCTTCTCCAGTAGTATTTATAGAAGAATGAGGAGATGGGATCTGATAAAAGTTCACCTGGGTCAATTAATACAGACTTAATGGCTTCTCGGCCTTTGATGGGCTTGACTAAGAATTTTACAGATGTTTTTTGTCTGTATTAATTGTTTTACATTTAAGATTAAGCTCGATGGGAGCTCTTATTGACTTTTGAGGCTCTGCGTTATGTTAAAGTAACACTGCTGATATTTTGTCATTAAGTTTATTTGCAGAATTAACTTCTGTGGCTGCGCTAAGGCAAATGTTTCTTTTGATCAATAAATTAATCCTGTGTTTGAATGCCTTGAGGCACAGGTGGCTTTGTGGTAGCCGGGAGGAATCAATTTGCCTCTGATGTGGCGGTGGAGGCTTTCCTGTCTGATAAAACACTTATGATTTTCTTTTAAATGTGTCTTAATTGGGAGGATTAGGCTTTTGATAATCAATATTAGCCGTAATCCCCACAGATATGTCTTCAATCTCCTGTTATGGTATGTCTTGTCTTCGACACTGATACTCTTTGATTGTGATTTTATTCACTGTCTCTTGCTGATGTGCAGTGCTGCGCAGGGCTTGTGAGGCATCAATGCCTTTGAAGCTGATCCTGGGACCTGTGGGTTATGAGCCCACATACAAAATCAATGGGTTTTAATTAAATTCACACGCCATACCTTAGTTTATCCCCCGAGCTCCTTTGAGTGTGATCACTGTTCGATGAGCCAGTCTCAGATTGAACGACATACGTCAATATCACGCTGATCCCACAGTCGTCATTTAACGCGCGATGAGGGAGCAATGAGGCAGTATTGTCCTATCGACATGGCATATTTTCACATGATCGCTTGCTATTGAGTGGTTTCCTTTCCGTACCAAAAGCGGTGTGATCAAAACTGCTTCCAGCTTTTGAACTGTAAGTGACCGTAGGTTAAATCGGTGTTAACACCCTGCTTCCTATTCACTTCGGTCCATTCAAATATAGGTCCAAACCTCAGAAATGTGGCTCCATTAACTCATTCCCATCCTTTGGCTTTCTCTTTTAATATAATGGAAAAACCTTTTAATCACCCTTTATCAAATAACATGCCCCGAATTTCAAAACTCCCGATAAAACCAAGCTGCATAAACCATTTCGGGTTACAAAAGGAGCCCGCTGACATCAGGGTCTTTGTGACCCAAATTTTTTATCAAATCCACCCTATAAAGCGTATCGGGTCCGTTTTGGGGCCTGCTGACGTCATCCCAAGTGTGATCCGAAATTTTTATCAAATCCGCCCTATAACAATTTCGGGTCCGGATTTCACGACTATGCGAGCAACCAAACAAGACCCGCTCCAATCAGTGGCTGCCGTACATGTGCTGACTAGGCATTGGGGACCACCAGTTTTGTGGGACTGCCAACTGCTGTCATGGCCATGGGGACCACCGGGGTGATTGATTTGTGTGACTTAAACTTTGCACCGGCGGAAACCCTTTATGATATATGAAAACCCAAAATTTCAATATAATACAAAGTTTTGATGCTTCGGGGGCGGGATATATATTTATAATATGGCTTGGTGCCCGTCTGTGGGGCCATGGTCTATATGAATTGAAATATGATCGGGGGATATAATACACATGGCTAATCGGCATCGGAGTTTTTGTTTAATGCAAACAACAACACTCTGTGATTTGCTTCGATGCGATAAGCGCTTGGGATCCTTAGCACTTGGTTCTAGCGCTGGGGCACATGGAGGGGAAGTGATTTTAAGACTTAGCCCAAGGGGGCTTAAGTCTGTGGGAAACAAAACTTATTTTTATGAATTTCTTTTCAAGTTTTCAATGGATTTTGGGGGTTTCAACAGAGTTCAAAAATGATTTTTAAACATGGAAAATGATTTTCATGAATGGAAGAAGGGGAATCATGAAAAATAGAGGATTCTTATGGAGGAAAAGGGGAGAAAAATTGGGGTTACTTTTTCAAGTGAGGAAAGGGAAAAAAGGTGATTTTGCAGCAGTTTCTTCTCATGAAATCAACAGAATTCCAGAGTGTAAAAATGGGCATAGTAGGGAAGATTTTGGACAGAGGCATGAGGCCTTCAAGAGTCTTCAAGAGATAACAATTTTTGCAATAAAATTTGTTCCTTGAAGGCTCCAAAAAATGATTTAGCCACTTTTTGGTATAACAAATTTCATAGGTGGCTAACAAAGACCATACCACATCCAAAACCATATCCACTTGGTTGGATTTGTAAGGATGCAAATTTACAGGTTTCAAATAAGTGTATATTGCAGTTTGCAATAAATACACATTCTGTTGACACAACTGAATTAGATGTGGTTACGCTTGATACAAGAGGTATTGTGTTGGGGATTACTTACTTGTATGACAGGAAAGAAATATTCCATCGCCATGAGAAAAAATACCATTTATTTAAAGATGGCAAGGAGTACATTGTTAGAGAACATCACAAGAAGACAAACATTGCTATGGTAAATGATGGACAGGTAAAGAGGTTGGTAAATTCAAGTAAGAATTTGTTCTTCTAATGATTAAGACTAAAGCTGATGTTAATCATGAATCATTTGAGGTTGTGATCCTAAGTTGAAATCAGATTTATATGATGTAGTTGATGCACATCATGAGATGTTTTAGGAGCCAACATGATTGCCTCCAAAAAGGGAGATTCAACATGAGATTCAGTTGTAGCAATATTGTCCTCTTCCAAACATCGGCATGTATCACATGTCGATAATGGAGAATACTGAAATAAAGAGGAAAATCAAGGAGATGCTGGACAAAGGAATCATAAGGCCACGCACTTCGCCATGCGGTTCACCCATAGTCTTGATTCCAAATAAAGATGGTACTTGGTGCATGTGTGTAGAATTCAAAGCTTTGAACAAGATAATGGTAAAGAATCGATACCCACTCCCAAGGATAGATGATTTGCTTGATCAGCTGAAATAATCAAATTTTTTCACTAAGTTAGATTTACGAAGTGGATATCATCAAGTAAGAATTGCAGAAAGTGATGTATGGAAAACTGCATTCAAAACCAAACAAGGACTCTTTGAGTGGTTAGTTATGCCATTTGGTTTGTGCAATGCACCGAAAATTTTCATGCATGTTATGAATAGTTATTTGCGTCCTTTCCTTGATTACTTTGTGATTGTGTACTTAGATGACATATTGATTTTCAGAAAAGAAAAAGAAGAACATGTCTTGCATGTGAATAAAGTGCTTGATGTTTTGAGGAAAGAGAAATTGTTTCTTAAGATGTCAAAGTGTGAGTTTGGAAAGAATTATTTGGTTTATTTGGGACACATTGTAGGAGGAGGAGAGTTGAGAATTGATACTTCTAAAGTGGAAGCCATTGTTAATTGGTCCACTCCCAAAACAGTAACCGAGGTAAGAAGTTTCTTAGGTGCAACTCAGTACTGGAGAAAGTTTATTGCTAACTTTTCTACCATCGCAGCTCTTATGCATGCAGTGAAAAGTGTGAAGAAAGGCTTCCAATGGGGAGGAAAACAACAAGAAGCTTTCAAAGCTTTAAAATAGAAGATCAATTCAACTCCAATCATTGCAATATCGAATTTGAGAGAGCCATTCGATATTCAAACCGATTTTAGTGATTATGCCATGGGCGCAGTTCTTTTGCCGCATGGTAAGCCTATTGCTTTTCATTCTGAAACATTCAGTGGCGCTGTAACTAATTATCCTACATATGAAAAAGAACTATATGCATTGGTACAAATCGTCAAGAAGTGGAAACACTACTTGATGGGTAAAGAGATGATTATACATACCGATCACCAACCATTACAGTACTTGTAGTCACAAACAAAATTGCAGCAATCAAGACATTTAAGCTGGATGGGATTTCTTCAAAAATTTCACTTGATTATAAGGTACAAGAAAGGTATTTTCAATAAAGTTGCTAATATTATTTCAAGACCAATTATTAGTGCATATACTACTCAAAAATGATTCTATTGTACATGAGAGTTACATAGAACAATATGCACATGATGTTGATTTTCAAGATGTGTATGCTAGTTTGAGTGAAGGAAATCAAGTTGAAGAAAATGATTATCACATGCATAACAATTTGTTGTTTAATTTGGGCAAGCTGTGTATACCACAAGGAGAGAGGATAAGTGTCATGAGAGAAGCTCATTCATCTCTTATTGTTGGACACTTTTGGGTAAGAAAAACAATGGTGCATCTATAGAGGTATTGCTATTGGCCTTGCATGATAGATAGTATGTCGTGTTTTATAAGAAGTTGTTCTATGTGTGCAACAAGAAAGCCTAGAAATAGGAAGCTTGGGTTGTATACACCACTACCAGTAACATCAAGGCCATGGAAGAGTGTCTCCATGGACTTTGTTGGAGGTCTACCTATGTCAAGAAAACAACATGATTATCTTTATGTAGTTGTGGATAGATTCAGTATAATGTGTATACTTATGCCATGTAAGAAAACCATTACTGCTGAACAAACCGCTGAACTTTATTTTCAACATGTATGGGTTCATTATGGATTGCTAACTTCTATTGTTAGTGATAGGGATTCCAGGTTCATTGGGAATTTTTGGTCCAATATTTGGAGTATGATGGACACAAAGTTGAAAAAGAGAAATGATTTTCATCCAAAAACTGATGGACAGACCGAGGTGGTGAACATAACCATTGTGCATCTATTAAAAAGATATTGCAGCAAACATCCTAAGTTGTGGGATAAGAGACAACAGGGTTATTATTGTAGCATGAAACTGTAGCATGAAACCCCACTATTATTGTAGCATAAAACCCCACTATTTCTTATCCCTAGCATGTCACATGGCAGGGTTTCATGCTACGGTTGCTTTGGCAGTTTTGTGAACCCGACTTCAAACTCTGATTTAAAGGCTATAACCCACAGTTTAAGCGGAGCTCTACTCTTATATTGATTGTAACCGCGGGTTTTGGGGGTTGGCATGTGGCCACCCCCCTACCCATAACATTTAATTTTCAGTTAGAACTAGCGGAATTCTTGAAGGCGCCCTATTTTTATGCAGATTTGGACAAATTTAACTCTAGTTAAGTGGATTTTTTCTAGGAGTTACTGGGAAAATGAGTTGGAGGCTCAAGTTTTTCCCATTCTAAGTGAACGAAGAGTCAATCTAGACTAATTGGAGCATTCTGGAGCCATTGGTGGGGAGAAAACAACCATTAGAGGCCTATAACTAGATGTATTTGCAAAAATTTGAACATAATCAAAGATGGACATGCCATTGGGAGTTGGACCAACAGATGTAGCCTAGGAAGGGTGAAATAATTCATCATGCCTGCTGTGTAAATGTTATGTGGTGTTTTATTTCTCTGTTATACACTACTTTTCAGTGTTATTTGCTCTTATTTCATGCTTCTCATTCACTAAAATCACTTACAATTCATGGTTAAAATCCTCAATACTTAAGCAAACCATGGAGACAAGTATGCACATGTTTTATAACTGAAAATATACTTATATAGAAAACTAATACAGTCCTTTCAGACCACTTCAAAACTTCGATTTCATTTTTTGTTGCTCTTTGCGAAAGCGAAATTTGTTGCACTTGATCTTGTAATTTTGATATATCATGTTGCACTTCTTCTTCTTCACGAGACATAGTAGAGCCTTCTGAGGGCTTAATGGCTGTTGAATTATTTTTAGGAGGCATTTTAGAACACAATACTAATATCTATGCTTCAATATTCCCTTGGAATCACTTCAAACTAATTTTTCAAACAAGACTTAAGAAATTTGAAAAAAAAATACACACCTTTTTCTTGCTTTTGAGGAGCTCGATATTGAAACTGATGTATCTATGTAATTTAAGATCTCCAAGATTTTGTATTCAGTACTTTAGTATCCCTTTGAATCTTCTTTCCAGTGCCATAGGTTTGACCTGATTTGGATTCTTCAAGACAAAGTTATGCCCAATCTACCACAATGACCTAATTATGGACTGGTTCAGGAGAGAAAACTTGTACGGCATGCCACGTGTCACTGTTTCCTCCTTTGGCTCTGAAATTAATACACACGAAACTAAAGTCCATGCAATTTTAGCCACTTTTTACAGAATTACAATCTGATGCTTAGATAGAGAGTTATGATGATTTTCCTAAGGTAACCTCTTTGAGATGAAATTTGGGAAGCTGCAAAAACCCTAACTTCCACAGATCATATCTCCGACAATATTGCGAACCAAGATCTGAAATGTTTACAAAACGTTCCTCAATATTTCTTCACAAATGGTTTTTTTTTTTTTTTAAAGCTTTTGAGCCTTCGTAGAAAATTTTTTATAGTGAAAATGCCACGATGACCTCTTTGAAGCAGTGAAACCCTAGAATCCAAAGCTCTGATACCAAATGTTATGAAACTAGCTCCAAAAATAGAAGAAAAGAGAGATCAACACCTCAGAAATCAACCATTTTGAGGGGGAAACCTCCTTTACATTACATAAATGAACTATTCTTGGATGATTCAAATGAAAAAACCTCTTTTGTGTATATAGGATTCCATGGGGTCACAATATAATCCTAGCCGACCTAACAATAATAATGTAAGGGCACAACAATAACAATAGTGGGGTTTTATAGGGCACAATAATAACAATAAGGGGACTACAGCGGTACAACAATAACAATAAGGGGGATACTCTAACAACAATAAGGGACTACACTAGTAATATAAAGACCTAACACTACTCCACAACATCTTGAGGTTCTTCTTTTGGACCTAAAAGATCCTCATCTACATGCAACTGAAGATCCCTCTCAAGGGAACTTCTCATGACCTTTTCTTCATCAAATTTCACATCTCTATGAACAATTTTCATCTTGTGAAATGGAAGGTACACCCGATAGTTGTGAGGTGTACTAATTTACCCCACAAATATGCCCAACTCAGTTGTTGGTTCTAGCTTTTTCCTTGCATCCTTGAAAACATGACAATAAACTGATGGACCAACGATTTTGAAGTGCGCTACACTTGTTTTGTTACTTGAAAAATATTCCTTTGGTGTACTCATCCTGATAGTCCGATGAGGAATCCTATTCTACACATATACCATTTTTTTGCATGCTTCATCCCACAAATGCAATGATAGGCCCTGATTATGTAACATCGCCTATGCATCTCCCACAATATTTCTGTTCTTTCTTTATGCAACCCATTTTGTTGTGGGTTATGTGGTGCTATTAACTCCTATCGAATTCCTTCTGATGCGCTAAAGTTATTGAACTCATTCGACACAATTTATCCATTGTTGCCACTCTTGAGAGCCTTCACTTTCCTGCTTGTGTATTTCTCAAAAAGTTCTTTGAACTAAATTTTTTTTGAGAACTTCTAGTCTTTCTTATACATGAAGAATATCCAACTCTTATGTGAGAAATAATCTCCAAATATCACATAATACACGTACTTGGTCATGAAGGCTGTCGAAAATGACCACACACATTTGAGTGAACTCTTTCAAGGATCGCTTTTTCTTGACTGTCATTATAATGAAAGGTGGCTTTGGTGTACCTCCCCAATGTACACCCTTTGCATGCATCACTTTTCTTTAGCGCACCCTTGGGAAGTCCGATAGAAGTCAACTACATGATATTCAAAGCTCCATGGTGTATATGGCCCAATATTCTATGCCATAACTCACCAATGTCTCGGCTCTGCACCTTCTTTGCTTTCATGCTCAAGGAATCATAATATTCTACATCTAATTTGTAGAGGTTCTTCACCCAAACCCCAATATTATTTACATGTCCCATGGCTATGTGACGAAGGAGCATTTTCCTTTTCTAAAAATCAAATCATAGCCATGGTCTCCCAACATAGCAACTGAAACTAAATTCTTCTTTAGACCCGGAACATACATGACATATTTCAATGTGAGAGGAGAACCATAATCCCTCTGAAAAGTAACAGTATCGATGTTGGTCGCGCTATACCTTCCATCATCTCCCATATCAATGTGCATATGGAAGTCCTTCTCCTCCAAGTTGTTGAAGAATTATTTATTTTTTGGTTATATGGAATGAGGCTCCACTATCTAGGTACCACACACTACCCATCACTGATGACACTATGCATGCGATGAAGGTGAAAACCAACTCAAATTATGAATCAAGAGCTTCACCTACCGCTCCTCCTCAGGGCTTCTTGTGTGGAAACTTCGTGGCATAGTGTCCAAGCTCATGAAAGTGAAAAAATTTAATCTTTGACAAGTCCTTCTTCTTTCATGCCCGACCAGAATCTGATTTGGAATGGGATGAATTCCCTTTCCCTTTATTTTCCTTTCCATCCAAGGCACAATTCTCCTCATCATCATGCTTGGATGAGGATCCATCTCTAGTGTCCACCGAATCTCTTCTTACACCAAGTCAGACCACAAATCCTCCCACTCTGGTAGCTTATCTCTCCCATTTACCAAATCCTAGTAGTTATTCCAACTCTTGGGAAGGCCTAGAAGTGATAGGATCGCCATATCATCTTCAGAAATTGTAACACTAACACTTCCAAGCTCATCCTGAAATTTGGTGAAATTGGTCAAGTACTTTGGTATTGTGTCTCCCTTCTCCATCTTGATTTTCTTGAGCTTGTAATTCAGGTCCAGCTTCCTGTGGTCACTATCATTATGAAACAAGTTTGTCAACACCTTCCACATTACAAATGGAGTTTCCGTCCCATGGAGGTTCGAGAAAATATGATCTCAAACACCTTATAGTAGTGATCTGTATGAGATCTTAATGTAAATTTTCTTGAGGTTGTATAAATTGCAAGTGTTAGTATGAATCCTTTGTCGAAGTGTATGAAAAAAGACCACTTTAGCTACACATAACTAATAGCCCTAACATCAAAGATGGCTGCCAATATCTTCAGATTTGCAGTTAATTGACCAAGACAAGTGCTGCAAAAACCAGATCTATGCATAGAAAGACATTAAGCAGTGGAAAAGAAGGTTTTGCTCCATATATCCAATAGACAAGACAAGAACAATTTTTGAAAGAATTTTTTGTATTAAGGGCACCTGGGAGGAAAACAAGAAGGTGTTTCCAATTCTCCTCAATGGGATGGGTTCTTGGAAGTCCTCAGCACTTCAAATCTAGCATTTCTCTCTCCTATTGGTGTAGAAAACCCAGACAAAGATAGAACTCAAAGGGAGCTCACACAGCAAATAATGGAAAATATGACAATGATAATGGCTCAAAGTCAGACCAAGAGTTTAGATCCAGAGTGATCTAATAGGCAACAAAGGTGAAGAATGGTAGGAAAAACCCTCCTATTTATAACAAAATATTGGGTCATTCTAGATCTTGGTGCATGATTAAAATAATGTTAACCAAATCTAGATCCACCTTTTATGGAATATTTTATTATATTTGTTGGAGGGAAAAGGTATTTGACTTGGGTCAAATCCCTTTATTTGTAAGTAATAAATAAATAAATGATTTATTTATCATTTTAAAGAAGTGGTTGGATGATAATCAAATAAATAATGATTTATTTAATTATTTATGGGTGATTTAGTCATATTTAACAAGGAATATTATTTAAATAAGGTTTAAATAATTATTCTTAGAAAATAATAAGATAAATAAATATTTATCTAATTAATTTATTTGTTTTGAGTTAAACATGACCAGGAAAATAAAACAAATATAGGTTTAAATTAGTAGAAATTATTTCGGTAATAATCACATGCAAAAGAACGTGGTCATTATTACCGAAAGAATTTCTACTAATTTATTACCGAAAGAATTTCTACTAATTTATATTATGGATCACAGAAGCTTAGATTCCAAAAATATAGGTTTGTTTAATATTTCCTTTTGGGGTTTCCTGTTTAGACCATAAACAACCTAATAAATGTGTTTTATTAAGTTATTTTACATAGTGAAGGCAATTTTACTTAGGGTAAAATTGGTCTTACATGGTGTACTTGGGTCCATCTAATGATAGTAGGTTAGATGACCAAAAAATGGTGTAACAGCAAGTGTAAAAATTGACTTTTATGATCCTTTATGTTAAATTATTAAACACATAAAGCATTAATTTAAACTTTGAAATAATACAAACAACAGACAAATACACCATAAAAATAACCACAACACTGCAAGTGATGAAGGAGTTCACCTCTCCTGGGCTAAGTCTCCTTGTTCCTGGTTCCAATGGCTTGGCCCTATATCATTATGCTAAAAAATGGTGATTACATACATTTACAATGCTCAAATGGATTCAAAACCTGTTCCATTAGCTTCAGAGCTATAAAAAATGCATTTCTAGCTTCTTTCTTCTCCCAAATTATTCAAAAACTGCAGAGGTTATGAGCCTCCCTAGCTTTGCTACTAGTCACTCTACAAATTCCCCAAAATCTGGAAATGTCCTACAAATTCGCGCCATAATCTGCTAACTGAGCGCCATTTTCATAGAATTCTGGTGAAAATTGTAGGGCGTTAATTTTTCCAATAAATTCTAAAAACTGATTTTTTAACCATATTATATTGGCTGAATTAATTTTTTTTTAATTAAAGATTGGCGGGCTCCGTCTCGCCGCACCCACGGTTGTGCCTTGGGTCGTATGCTTTAACATATGGGGTGGCTGGGGCTAAGCCATATCCCCTTACCCCAACTCCTTCATGCATCAAAATTAAATAACGTTTTTGCTGCATGTTTTAACAAGGACTAATGTAGCCCGTTTTGTGAAAGCGTTGTGTTTTTTGAAATGAGGTTTGACATTTGAATCCTACGGAGGGTAATTCACACTTAACAAAAATTTTGGTGGCCCCCGTGCTGCCACGTGGTGACCTCTGATTGGGCCACGTGGCAGCATGTGGTTAGCCACCAACCAAGCAATAAAATTACGCCAAACAACACTAGTTAGGACCTACCATGTGTTAGATTGTGGTAGGCCCAAAAAAATTTGAATTTCGACCAATCACAAGAGGCCACATGGTAGCCTACCACTGGCTGAAAATTTTTCCCATTCAGCTGTCATTTTTGAAATTTTTTTTTTTTTGGGAAAATGAACAAAACTCGTTTCCAGGAGCATATGGCGTCAGTTTTACACAAAATGAGTTGCGATGGATTTAGAACGACAAGATCTATGCATTTGTTCAAGTTCCACACCATTCCGACAACTTTCATTTTTTAGCATATTTTTGAGCACCTGATCAATCCTCCCCACTCGAACCTGTTGGACCCAAAAATATCTTTTATTACTGAAAATTTGGATGGGGGTAAAACCCCCTCACCCTTACAATCTCAATCCACTAGAATTTTCTTGAATTTAATAATTTGAGCTTTTCATGAAAACTGATCTTTTCCCTTGATTCTGGAGACCTTGTCTTGCTGTTGTAGATACCATCTTGTTGCAATTTCCCAGAATTTGCAGAAAAAAATTTCCTTGAAAAAAAAAACATGTTCCCTCCTTGGTCTTCAATCAAAGGAAACTTAAACAACTTGAAATTCTTCTCACCTCGAACACTATTGACATGACAATGTTTAGCTTGTCTTGCCTTGTGCTTGGCTCAACTCTTGAAAAATGTGATTTTCATCGCCATGCAACATCCCATTTCAAAGACAATACTTTGTGAAACCCAAAAGAAGAAATTTTGAACTCAATTCCCTCTTTGTCAAATTTTTTTGATGCTTTCTCTTTAACCTTTGCACTCTCTTGCACCGACATCTTATTCACATTATTGCTCAATAACGATGCATGCTGTTGTAATTTTTTCTCATCTTGTTGACCTATTTTTGGAGGAAACATGTTAGAATCCTGAAACATCTTATCACAACCATTAGAAACCTCAATGAATTCAGAATTTTCATTTGATGCATCACCTTGAAGGCCTCATTCACAACATCCTGATGCTTGAACATTAACAAATAATTTTTTTGACTAGCATTCATAATTCTCTTCATTTGGCTAGCTTGCACAAGAGATGAATTCATCTTCTTACTATGCGCTCTAACAATGTACTCAATCCCATTCTTGAACAAGTGGTACTTATTCTCATGGTGATGAAATATTTCCCTCCTATCATAAATATATGGGCTACCCAAAACAATACTAGAAATATCATGCAGAACAACATCAAGCTCAACTTCATCAAGAAAGTTTCCAGTGATTGTAAATCTAAGTATGAACTTCCTCGTCACCTGTAAATTTTCATTCTTACATATCAAACCTAAAGGATAAGGTCTTTGATGAGGAATGGTTTCTAAATTCAAATTCTTGACTAAGTCTTCAGATTAAGGTTTGCTTGTGAACCACTATCAAATAGGGTGTCAATATTGGTATGATTTGAAATAGCTCTAACATGGAAAAGCTCAATTCTTGTTTCATCATCTTGAGTACTATTGATACAACTTGAAGAAATATTAATTTCAATGTCCTTACCTTTCAAACCGATTGCGGTGATCTTTGTTTCATATCCAGAATCATAACCTAAATCATGAGTTATTGTTGCAGTTGTCTTCTCCTTCTCGTTTTTAAGCTTTTTGGGTATCATCTCTGGATGAAGTTTCCATCAATGATATTCATCATGCCCATCTTTGGAACAATGTTTGCATGTGAGTTTTTCTTTCTCCATATTAATGGAAGCATTCTTATTACCTTTACCCTTGAACTTACTCTTTCCTTTCTCTTCAGACTCAAAGGTATCCTCATTTGTCTCTTTTGAAACATGTTTCCCTCTTGCCTCTAGATGTGTGTGTCTTGTACACATACTTCATCTAAATTTGAAGGATTAAACATGAGAATAGTATGTCTTAGGTAAGTATGTAAACTTCCAATGTACTTTAACAAATTTTCTTGAGATGTCAAATCTACGCCCAAAATTAGTGCTCTTCTCCCAAAATATTGAGTATAGCTTTGCACACTTTGTCCTTTACCTTGCCTAAAATTTTGCCAGTCCATTATAGCTTTTTGCATGTATGTTAATGGATAAAATTTTCTCCTTAAGGTAGCAAAAAAATAATTCCAACAGGTTAAGACCTTACCATGTTTCTTCATGTCCTCTTGAGTTTTTTCTTCCCACCAAACAAGAGCTGCACTTTCCAATCTTAGTGAAGCAAGATGAATCTTGGTGTCATCATCCTTGATTCTTTGTATCCTTTAATACACTTCAATCTGATATAACCAATTGTCTAATATTTCAACATCTACCTCTCCATCATACATATTCAAATAAAACTTAAAGTTAAGCTTTAAAAATGGAGTTTTATCTTGAAATTTTGGAGAATGTGTAGGTGTTTGTGAAGGGCTTGTTGTGGAAGAAGTGTTGGTGAAGGTGGTGGAAAGGATGGTGGTGAGGATAATGGTGGTGTCAAAGGTGGTTTTTCACCATTCCCATTACCTTTTAGAGGCTTGTCTCCATCTCTTCCTTCTCCTTTTGAAGACATATCTCCCTTTGGAGAATTGGAGCTCTCACTTTGCATCCTTGTGCTTCTCTCCTAATAGAGAACTTTCACCATTCTTGTCATATCAAAGAATTCTTTCCTGAAGGATTTTTCATCCTTTGACATATTGTCAGGCTCTCCTTCATGTGACATACTTGCTGAAGCTTCAACTACAATTTAAGGAAGAATTTGTGGTGGATATTGTGGCAAACTTGCTCTCCTTGTCCTAGACCTAGCTTGAGGACTTGCAACCAAAATCTTTCCTTCTCCTCTCTTGAGATTCATCCTTGTAAGCATCACATACACTTGCAAAAAACTAAATCTTCACAACAACAAGAAAACCAAAGCTCTGATACAAAACTTGTTATGTATGGGATATTAATGTAAATGTGATTGAGGTTGTATAAATTGCAAGTGTAAAAATTGAGTTTTATGAGTCTTTATGTTAAATTTTGTAAACACATAAAGCATGAATTTAAACTATGATATATCAGAAACAACAAACAAATATACCATACAAATAACCACAACACAACAAGTGATGAAGGAGTTCACCCCTCCTAGGCTACGTCTCCTTGGTCTTGCTTCCAATGGATTGGACCTAAATCATTATGCTAAAAAATGGTTATTACATACATTTACATTGCTAAAAAAATTTCAAAATTTGTTCCATAGCTTCAAAGGTATAAAAAATGCCTGTCTAGCCTCTTTTTGCTCCCAAATTGGTCAAAAACTGCAGATGTTATGAGCCTCCCTAGTTTTGCTGCTAGTTGCTCTACAAATTCCCCAAAATCTAGAACCATCCTACAAATTTTCCCCATAATCCGCTAACTGGGCACCATTTTTGTAGAATTCCAGCGAAAATTGTGAAGGCGTTAATTTTGCCAATAACTTCTAAAAACCAAAATTTTAACCATATTATATTGGCCAAATTATTATTTTTTTAATTAAAGATTGGCGGGCTCCACCGCATCGCACCCACAGTTCCTCCTTGGGTCATAGGCATTAACATATGAGGGGGCCTCTTACCCCAACTCCTCTGCACATCAAACTTAATTAACATTTTTTCTGCATGGTTTAACAATGACTAACATAGCCTGTTCAGTGAAAGCATTGTGTTGTTTGCAATGAGGTTCAACGTTCGACTCTTGCGGAGGGTAATTCACACTTAACCAAAATTTTGGTGCCCCCTGTGCTGCAACGTGGTGGCCTCCGGTTGGGCCACATGGTAGCATGTGGTTGGCGACCAACCAACCAATAAAATTACGCCAAACAACACTAGTCAGGGCCTGCCACGTTTCAGGATATGATAGGCTCAAATTTTTTTGACTTTCAACCAATCACAAGAGGCCACGTGGAAGCCTACCACTGGCCCAAATTTTTTCCCAATCAGCTGTCATTTTTGAAAAATTTGCATGTTTGGGAAAATGAGCAAAACTCATTTCCGAGAGCATATGGTGTCGGTTTTCCGTGAAACAAGTTGTTCCAGATTCAGAATGACGAAATATACACAGTCATTCAGGTTCCACACCATTCTGGCAACTTTCATTTTTGAGCACTTGATCAAGTATGATCCTTCTCACCTTTGCTACCTTCTTCTTCTTCTAGGTCACCAGATCTTGAGCATCAATTGTTGGAGGCTTCATAATATCATTGTCTATGATCTCCTTCAGCTCGTTATCTTCCAAAACTACTTCCATCATGTCCTTCCAACCTATGTAATTCAAGCTACCCTCAAGGGCATACTCCAGTCTCAATCCATAGAACAACATCATGTTGATCCTGAGGAATGATACTAAAATTTTGATTCAATTGAACTAAAAGAAATCATATTCTTCTCTTCTATAGTGATGTCAGCTCTGATACCATGTAGAATTTCCTTGTAGATTCAAACCGCTAATTGTAATTTTCTAAAATGATAGACATGAATATACTCTACCAGTTGCGGAAACCAAATTAAAAGATCTTGAAATCATGAAGAATGCAAGAGAAATAATTCAATAAACACATTACACAATGATTTCCCAGGGAAAGCCACAACTAAAAACCCTGCCATCTGTATATTGCATTAGTTTGAAAATATGAGAATATTACAATGCTTTGCTCATGCCCAAGCAACCTCTGCACTATCTCTATCTGTCTCACTTCTTCCTAGGCAATACTAGGTAAATACTTAACCAAATTTTGGCTTTCCCAAGTCCCTATTTCCTTGCTTTGTTTCCTTGGTATTTGGCCCCTATTTATCAGGGAATTTCCAAATTTGAATTGCACAATACATCATAGGCCTTCCTGAGACTGCATGCACCACTTGTACAATTTGGATGATAATACAACTAATAATATAATGCCCTTGAACTCAAATCTAAACTGGTAACTCTCAGTTCACACATTTATGAGTTATTTATGGATAATTTATCAATTAAATCGTTGATCATAGAGTAAACAACTCACTGCTAGAGCTATCACTAGTTCCTCCAACAGTTGGAACTAGTTAAACTGACTTTAACTCAGATAAACTGAATTAATTAATTACAACTCAAAATAAAATCAACCAAGGCTCCTAAAAAGTAGTAACCACTCTAAATGACTCAAGTTAGACCCTAAAATCGAATTAATTGGACCAACTAAGTCAAACTAACTTATTTAACTCGTATAAGCTGTCATGAGACGTGGAATTGCATTTTTATTCTAATTTAATTCAAGGGAAAATTAAATTAGAATCTTTGTTGGTGCCATTTTCAATATGCAATTGCAACAACTTTGGGCTCATAAGAAATATGTAGTCTATAAGGTTGCTTCTTTCCATACTTGCATTGAATAAAGTTAGGGGATGGGATTTCTTGGGAGCCTATTAGTGCTACATCCATCCATGTTCCCAACATCAACATCAATATTAAGGTGCCTCATTTGATCAATCCACAAAAACTGGTGGTTTTGTTTTTTGGTTAAGTGTGGAAGTGAAACACAACCTCCAAAAAAGCATGATACCATGTTGAATCTAAGTTATTTAAAATACATTGCTACCAACAATTTTTCCTCTAAGCTTAAAGTTAGCCACTAGCATGGGTGATGTGATAAACATACTTAGGAAAACATGCACTATTGCTCCTAGAATTTCATTAATAATGGCTATATCTCTTGTAAATAACTGGGCAAATAACCATGGCATTGTGCTATCTGTCATTTTGAAATTTATTAGAAAAATCATATGTATCTTTTCCAAAACTTTTGTTTTTTTAGTGATATTGAGCCATTTCCCCTACTTAGCAATGGTTGCCATGTAATAGATCATATCTCAATATCCATAACCAAACAATATGAAAACAATCTGTTTATACTACGAAAACAGAGCATGGTGGCTCATTTTTCATTGTCCATAACTATTAAATTAGGAGTAGGAAATAAGTAAAAATATTAGCATGGAACATCATCATTGTATAATGAAAAGACAATCATCATTGTCAGTGAATGAATAAAATTTAAATTAAACAATACTTCCTTTTACATTGGAAATTACCCCTGACCGACAATTCAAACCAATAGGTATATATATGTCTATTCATTAATTTACAAAGAGAAATCCGTTTTCCAACTACAATATTAAACACTGGTCCATTCTTGAATAAAATAATTCTAGACAAATCTAGGATAAATTTATAGAAAGCATTGTCCTAACAAACTATATAACATCACCTCATGTTGTATGTCACAATATAATGTCCAAATCTCTACAAAGGAATACTTAATGTCATTACCTATTATGGAAAATCTGTGATATTTTTGGTCTGATCAATTACTTACAATTTGGCCTTAGAAAGTAGATTTCCTTATTTTGTATAATCTCCATTGAAGGTCCCACTAAAAATGAGAAGTGGAATTCTCCCCATTGGATTTGGAGGATTTTTTGTTATATTTTAATTGTGATTTTGTTTAAAGATATTTATTACATGAGTTGCACCTGATAAATTTTCCATTTTGATGTAATTATGTTCTTGGTATAAAGCCTAGAAAAACCTCAGTAGGAAGTATTTAGAGAAAAAGCCTCATCTTGATTTTATTTAGCTCTTATCATTTTCATTAATATTTTCTGGAGACTCTAATCACTAGCTTATAAAGGCTCTATAATTTGCAAAGTATCAAAGTTTGTAGAAGGAAATTAAAGTCCAGAGAGAAACAAAGCCGCTCATTTCATAACAATTCAACTCGATAGAGCACAAAGGTATGCCTTATTTAGTGACTCAGAGAAACCATCAACGTGAGTAAAACACAGTATGAGTGAGACTACTCAATAGAGAAATTCTCTACTTACAAGAATGCATGATTCAATTCTACAACTCTTTACAATTAGAAATCACAATGTCATCAGAATCCAGACTAGAACTCTCATAACACAAATGTAGCATTGTAAAAATATATTAATACTTCTTTGAGTCTGATAACCCAAGAGTTTGAAAAGACAATATGAAAAAATATGGGGTTGGAGAACATGATCCAAAGGTCCTTTTTACAGATTTGAACTTATCTAACTCTCAAGTTACAATTTTATCTTGACACAAAGGACAAGGTGGTCATAGATTCCTGAATAGTCTTGGAGTCAAAAGGTCTTGGTGCTATAACCTACAATTTTTTGTATATAAACATGGTATGGAATAACAACCCTCTCGAAAACAAATAATGAGCCGATAAGAATGTCAAATATATTCTAGAATTAGAATAGTGACTACAAATTAAATAAAAGGTATTGGTTATGTGATGCTTGAATGTTTTTTTATAAGCTTTAGACAATATGCTCGTTTTGAGAATCTAATAGAGTCACCATGTATGTGATTTAATTTGGACTGATCTAAGAATATACGACATCACTTATCGAGATAATGTTTCAAAGGATATCCAGATATTTTGAATTGAAAAACACTAAATGTAAAAAAGTGATAGCTAAATGGATAGTCAATATAAGAACTTAAGTATATACACTACATTCTTGATACAGAAGTAGGGAAAATGACAATAAGTCTATTTTCTCAAAAGGAAAATGTGCATAGTATTATCGTAATTGAAAAATTCGCACAAGATCACAATTCACAATATTTCACTTCTAAGTTCCATTATAAAGAATAACTTCTTGTTATTAGTTCAAAAAATGTATGACATGCACTTCCATAGAAAATTATGGGCATATTTTCATTATTGTTTCATTTTTGAAAATTCCAAGTGATTCCTCAGACATGTATTTAAATGCGTCATATTTATGTTAGTTTCACCTCCTCATCATATTAAATATTACAAGGGTTGTTTGATGTGCAGAAAGATTGACTTAGCATATGGGTTTATGGAATCCATTAAATATCAACAAGAGATCTTGAATGTGAGTTTTCCGTGGGAGAAAAGTTGGACGGGCAAGCCACAACTAGTTTTGCTAATTTGTGATTCGATAAATCAATTCTAATCTCATCAACGAAACATAATATTGCACTACAAATATTAACAAAGAAACATGGTTGATTTTATGCTCGATGTTGGGTAATATTTAAGTGGTGTTTGTAGTCCAAGTAATAAAATCAATTCTAATCTCATCAACCAATCAGAATTTTGCACCACAAATTTTAACAAGATGGTTGTTTAGATGGTCGATGGTGGGTAATATTTCAGTGGCGTTTGCAGTTTGAATACTTGGAGATAGATTTTTTTTCACCAAACCTGATGTGTCCAATAAATTGTGTGCTGATAGTAGTAATATCATTTCAAGATAATAAGAGAGAAGTTCACAATGTGTTTCCATGCTTATCACTTGAACATGCCAAAACTGAATAAAAAATTATTGTTCTAATAGTTCTTATGAAAGAATTTGTAGAAGATGTAGAGGTATTGCTTTCTTTTCTTGGAAGATACTTCCGTCCCACTTTGGATTTAGCAAAGAGAAGGACATGTATTCAAAGAATTATCATATTGACCTTTGCTATTCAAAGAAGGAGATTTGAATTATCATATTGACCTTTGCTATGGTGATACTATAAATCTGGTAGAAAAGAATGATTGGCTCTATTATAGAAATATAAGGTAGGTACACATATTTCATGCTAATTTTTTTATTGGAGTTGTTCAGTTTTACTACACTGAGAAAATTGGTGTAATGTTCCAAAATTTTCCGACAATAATTTGGAACATTAATTTTTCTAATTTCACCTAGGAGGAGAATAAATGGGTAAGGAAACCCATTGCATAATAAAAACCTCAATAAAATCCCTCTAAGTATGAAAGGGGATGAACTTTGGAGCTGGTTTGAACACCCTCATGTGTGAACAAGGATATTTGCAAGGAGGCTTGGTTAGGTTGACCAAGTCAACAACGCTGCCATAGGAGGAGTGGCTTAATTAGGAAGCCAACGCAGTGTGAATGAGGAAAGGGAAATTTGGTGGAGGAAACCCTAATGGAGCTTTCATTTGTTTAAAAGGAGGACAAGGCAACCATTGTTTCTCATGCTTGTATTATTCATTTCATTGTCTATTGAGACAATTGAGCATTCTTTGCTGTATAGCAAGAATTTCCGGAGGAATTCATGTTTAGGATTCCTTCTCCTTCTTGAGAGGTCCCTTGAGGGATTGTTCTTCATTTTCCTCACATCTAGGCTTGAGGCCAAGCATCCTCCATTAGGAAAACATTATTTCTGCAGCAGATTAACACTGTGTTGCTAGGTGTTGCAGTGAGGGTTCACTACACCATCTCCTTCAGCTATTTTTCAGAGGAGAAGTCTCTCTTCTATTTGGGAGATCAGTTTGGAGGCATGCTAGAGCTTATTGCATACTTTGGCATCAAGGCTAACTCATTCCATAGCCCTACAACACAGTTCCATCTAGTTACTGCGTTATTTTGAGAGGAGCATTTGCAGTGGGGCACTTGCAGAGTATTGGAGGGAGAGATCTTTGGTGAAGGGATCAGCCTTTCACTTGAAAGATCCATTAGAGGAGGCACATTCAGTTTGAGCATCAGATTCAACCATCTCTATCTAGTTCTATTTCTGAGTTGCTGCAGCAACCCAAAAACTCTAGCATTTCTGAGGAATTTCCATTTTGCAAGTTTTGCAGCCAATCCTTTTAGGAATTGTGCATTATTATTTTCAGGGGTTGAGATCTTGCTCCCCCTATTGTATTTGAGCCATCTATTGATATATTTCTGTATTGAAAATTTTATGCAGCAGTTTCCCTTCATAGACTGCGCAGTCATAGCTTGAGAATACATATGTAGCAGTGGTTTTGTCATGGGTGATGTACTTGTTCTTTGAGGCTGAGCATGGCTCATCTTGAGTATCATTTCCATCAAGATCTTGTATCTATTTGTTGCTGCTATTTTCTAATAAGAAAGCTATGAATTTCTCTCATGTTTTTATGAGTTGAGTGTTGCTACTGCACCAATATTGTGCTTGCTTATTGTTGGAGCTCCAACTTTAGAATATCTTGAGATATTCTCATTGTTGTAGCAATTTCATGAAAAAGGAACATTACAATTGGTATCTTGAAATAAATAAAATCTGGCATGATCTATGCCAACTTCAAATTGAGAAAAGAGAAGGACATGTATTCAAAAGATGGAATGAAGGAAAATATATTTTTCTCCTACTTATAAGCACAAAAAAAATTCAGACTTCTATGTTGGAGGAAATTTAAAATCAAGAGAAAAGTGTCGCATACCAGTTTTCCATACGTGCTCATAATCTAGGATAAACATCAGATGTTGGAAAGTGAGTTTAGGCTAATAAAAAATATGAGATTGAAATTGACACTTGAAATCTAGCCCTTGGAAAGTATATTGCTTGATTTTGTAGAAGCTCTATTGAAGGTCCCACTATAAAGGAGAAATGGATTTCTCTCTATCGGCTTTGGAGGATTTTTTGTTATATTTTTATTATAATTTTATTTAATATTGTTGCTAATATGGTTTGCACTTGAGAAAATTTTCCAGTTTGATGTAATTATTTTCTTGGTATAATGCTTAGAAAAGCCTTAGCAGGAAGGGTTCAAAGGAAAAGGAAGCCTCCTCTTGTTGTTATCTAGCTCTTAGCCCTTTCATTAATATTTTCTAGAAACTCTAATCACCAGGTTATATAGCTTCTATTGTTTGTATAGTATCAAAGTTTTTAGATACTCTTTTGAATGCTCTATTACCAGGTTTCATGCTAAATCCACTTTTTTATACTTCTTATGTTTGTATAGCTCTGGTAACTTTCAATTCAGGGACATAAAATGATTTTGAGCAAAGGAATTTCAAAATAGCACATTTAAACACGTCTAGAAATATGTTATATGCCAATATATATTCATCTACAAGAGTAATTAATTACTAAATCAAACATATTTTAATTTTGAGTACTACAAGCTGTCCATAGAGTAATAAGAATGCACACTAGAGTTAATCATTAAGAATTGGAAACATTTTTTGTTTTTTTGTTTTTACATTAGAACAACAAAAACCCACAATAGGTTTTTTTTAAGAAAACAATAGGATGGTGGCATCCCACCCTTGACAAAATTATTTTAAAGAACACACTTGGGAAAGTATTAATATATAGGTTATCTATTCTACAAAAAATGCAGATTTCATAAGCAGTTGTCAATTTGGCCTTAACGAATAACCTATTCCTGGAAAGAACTCACAACTGTCATTTTGTTGGTTTGCTAAATTATGGTAGCTCAAAATTTGGTAGATTTAGGTAGAGTTTCATGGCTATAAATGAAGCCAAAATTTCCTTACAAACCTACTTGTAGTAGTTAGTCAAACAACTAAAGGCTTTGCAAGAAAATCCCAACTTCGTGTAGGGCACATAAAGGAACCTATGAAGGGAAGTTCCCTTCAGTAGAAAATTTTTCATTCTTTCTCGACACCTTGAATTAGGAATCATCCCATAGTGTTCCTGCACCTCCTTGTCTCACCAATTCGCCATTGCTCACAACCCAAGTCTTGCAAATTTAGTATACTCCATGTTAGAGTTATGTAATTTACAGTATCACAATGTGACTATGTACTTTCTCTTTTCAAATTTCTCATATTGTACATATATGTCAATATTCAAAGGTATTTTCCAAAGAAATATAAAGAGAAACAAAAGAAGAAGAGAAGAGGGTATTTAAAGAGGAAAAATGCAAATTTCATACTATAGGTAAGAAACTTAGAAACTTCTTGATTGTTTTCCTATAATCAAACTGAAAAAGATAAAATTTTTCTCTAAAGGTCTGAAAATGGATGATTGTTGTCAAGTTTGGGACCCTATGGTATGTTTTTATCCTAAGTCCCTGACCACATTGCATATCCTTCTACCCCTTTTTTATTTCTCTTATCCTAAGTTTCATTTTACCCCCTCTACTCTCATACCCTGACTCCACCTCACATTACCTGCCCCAACCCATCCACGTTAACCATCTATGTTCCCCACCTCCACATCCAGAAGTTTTAGATGCATTTCGCACCCCTTTTAGCATTCAAACTTTAACCATGAAGGGGGTCTGAAATGGGCAGTTTCAAGTCCAGACCCTACTCCCACGCGTCAATTCACAGTGATGTCGCACCCCCCTTTCACAATATCGCCTACCACCTTGGGACCCCTCCGAAAACCAACCTTGGGTTTTAAGTTCATGATATAGCCTTTCGAAAGGAAATATGTGATGAAGTGGGACCCATTCACCCTCCACACTCCCTTTTCATTTCATTTCCCTTTAAAAACAATTAACCTTACCTTTTCCGCTTTTCCGCTTTTTATTTCTACTTTACCATTTTTCGTCGCTATATCATTGTTTTACCTCCGCTTCTGATTTCCCTGATTGCGATTAAAGTGGCCATTACTCCCTGACACGTCACCCTTTTTGTTGTGTAACCAGCTCCAAAAATAGAAGAAAAGAGATATCAACGCCTTAGAAATAAGCCACTTCGAGGGGGAAACCTCCAATACATTACATAAATGAACAATTCTTGGATGATAAAATTTACAAAACCTCCTTTCGATATATAGGAGTCCATGGGGCCATCATGTAATCCTAGTGGGCCACAATGTAATCCTACCCAACCTAACAATAATAATTTAAGGGCACAATAATAACAAAATGGGGGTTACAAGGGTACAATAATAACAATAAAGGGGTTACACTAACAACAATAAGGTACTATACTAGTAATATAGGGACCTAACATGCCCCTCTCCTTCAAAAAAGTGTTGTCCTCAACGCTTGAGTAGCTCTGGGTGCTTCTGTATAAAATTCTCATCCTCCCATGTAGAATCTTCGGTGGGTAAGTTCTTCCACTTGATGAGATACTCTGAAATTGATCGATTCCGTAGTTGTCGAGTTCTTGTTTCCATGACCGCTTCTGGTTCCAATATGACTTTTCCTTCCTCATCAAGTTCTGGCAATATTGTTTGAACTGGAAGATTTTCTCCTATAACCTTCTTTAAGCATGAAACATGGAAAACTGGATGTACTCGCGAAGAAGCAGGAAGCTCCAATTTGTATGCCATAGTACCAATCTTTTGCAGCACCTTGTAAGGACCATAGTACTTTGGCGATAATTTATTATCCTTCTTAGCTTGCTTGAGGGACATTTGTTTATATGGTTGTAGCCGTAAAAATACCCGATCTCCTACATCAAAACTTCTCTCGCTGCGATGTTGATCTGACTGTTGTTTCATTCGATTTTGTGCCAAATTCAGGTTATCCTTTAAGAGTTGGAAAACTTCTTGTTCATGCTCGATGTGATCTTCCACTGCTTGAACCTTCAATTTTTCCCTTAAAGATGATGTGATGGATGGTGGATGATATCCATAAAGTGCCATAAATGGGGTCATTTTTGCTGCAGTATGGAAGGAAGTGTTATACCACCATTCGGCAAGAGGTAACCACTTGACCCATTGTGTTTGTTTATCAGATACAAAACAACGAAGATATCCTTCCAAACATTTATTTACTATCTCAGTTTGACCATCAGATTGAGGATGATAAGATGAGCTATGAGCTAATTGAGTACCCAAACAAGAAAATAACTCCGTCCCAAAATTTCCAGTAAAAATGGGATCTCTGTCGCTCACAATAACCCTTGGGCTTCCATGTAGCTTTTGAATTCTGTCCATAAATGTAGTAACAACTGTACTTGCTTTAAATGGATGAGATAATGCACAAAAGTGTGCATACTTGGTAAGTCTATCAACTACCACCATGATGACACTCTTTCCTTTGGACTTGGGTAAACCTGTGATAAAATCCATTGAAATCTCCTCCCAACGTTGACTTGGAATGGATAAAGGTTGTAGAAGACCCAGGGTCTTAATTGTCTCAAATTTATTTTGCTGGAAAACCAAACATTCTGCCACAAATTTTTGAATATCAGATTTAAGGCCATCCCAAAAAAATTCTTTCTTCACCCTGTGGTAAGTTTTTAAAAATCCTGAGTGTCCTCCTAAAAGAGAAGTGTGCAATTCCAGAAGAATCTTTTGTTTTAGTTGGGAATTCTTACAAAGATATAAGCGATCTTTGTACCATAAGGAATCATTTTTCCAACTAAATGTATCATATGTAATAGGATCTTGCTGCAACTTTTGAATGAGTGTCCATACATCTTTGTCCTTCTTCCATTCATCTCTTGCTTCAGTTATCCAATCTGGTTGGATAATAGAAATGGCACAAAGCAATGCTTCCACCTCTTCATTCTTTCTTGAAAGTGCATCTGCAACAACATTAAGCTTTCCTTTTTTGTAGATTATTTCAAAGTCATAACCCAACATGTTTGTGACCCATTTTTGTTGCTCTTCTGAAGATAGTCTTTGTTCCAAAAAGTGTTTAAGACTATCATGATCAGTTTTTACCTTGAAGTGTCTTCCCATTAGGTAAGTTCACCATTTCTTTAGTGCATGCAGTATTGCTAACATTTCCTTCTCATAAATAGGTTTCTGTAAATACTTTCCTTTGATTGGACGACTTTCAAAAGAAATGGGTCTTCCTTCATGCATTAAAACTGCACCAATTCCATTTCCTGAGGCATCACATTCCACAATAAAGGTTTTTGTGAAGTCTGGCGTAGCTAAGACCGGTGCTAGGCACATTGCCTCTTTAAGATGTTCAAAGGCCTTAGTTGCTTTAGGATTCCATGAAAATGCATCTTTCTTCAATAATGTTGTTAGAGGTGCTGCTATTCTCCCATAATTCTTAACAAACTTGCGATAATACCCTGTTAACCCGAGAAATCCTCGCAACTGCTTTATGGTTGTAGGGACTTTCCATTCCTTAATGGCTTTAATTTTGTTAGGGTCTACTTTAACACCCTCGTGAGATACAATATGACCCAGATATTCCACCTCTTGTACTCGAAAGAAACATTTGGATTTTTTTGCATATAATTGTTTCTCCTGCAATAGTTTGAGCACCCTGTCAACATGTTCAACATGATCCTTCCAAGACCTGCCGTAGATTAGTATATCATCAAAAAATACTAGCACAAATTTTCTAAGGAAGGGTTTGAAAATGGAATTCATCAACCCTTGAAATGTAGAAGGTGCATTGGTAAGGCCAAAAGGCATGACCAAAAATTCATAATGACCTCATGAGTTTGAAATGCTGTTTTTGGAATATCTTCAGTCTTCATTCTAATTTGATGATATCCTGAACGAAGATCCAACTTGGTAAAATAAATTGCTCCATGTAATTCATCCAATAATTCATTAATCACAGGAATGGAAAATTTGTCTTTAATGGTGAGCTTATTGAGCTCCCTATAATCTGGACACATTCGCCATGATCCATCCTTCTTGTGTACCAATACTACAGGAGCAGAGAAAGAAGTTTGACTAGGTTGAATTATACCCGCCTCTAACATTTCTGCAATCATACGTTCAATTTCGCTCTTTTGGAAGTAAGGATATCTATAAGGCCTGATGTTTGGAGGAACACTTCCTGGAATCAAATGAATAGCATGATCATGATCACGAATAGATGGGAGTCCTTTGGGAGTTTCAAACACCTTGGAATGATTGTCCAAGACTTGTTGGAGATCTGCAGAAATAGATGATTTTGATGTCGGAACTTCTAGTGAGCATAATTGTGCAATTACGCCTCGTTGTTCTTTCTTTAGAAGCTTTTTCAAGACATTAGAGTTTATTATCCTTCCCGGCTTCCCTTCAATACCCCGTAATTCGACTTCCTTTCCTTCTGAAAAAAATTTCAAGAAGAGTTCTTGAAAATTAAAAGCTACCATCCCCAAAGATTGTAACCATTGTACTCCTAGTACAACATCAGCACCTCCCATAGGAATGGAAAGCATTGGACTAGTCAATACATATTCCCCCATGGTTAGCTTGATATTATGGCATTTTCTCGAGCAATTTATAGTTCCTCCATTTGCAACCATCACTTGACATTCTGGTGCTGGGTATAGGAAACAATTTAATTCCTTGGCTACCTTACAATGAATAAAATTATGGGTGCTACCTGAATCAATCAACACTATTACCTTTTTCTTCTTGATTTGTCCTTGTCTCTTGAGAGTTTGAGGAGTGGTAATTCCTGCCAGTGCATTACACGATATGGTCGGATTCATTTCTTCCTCTTCTAGGGTTGGTTCCTGGTGTATATCCTCTTCTTGTTCATTTTCTTCTTCCTCTTCACAATCTATGTAAAATCATTTCTTCTCAGCACACTTATGACCTTTAGTGTATTTGCTATCACAACTGTAGCAAAGCCCTTTTGCTCTTTTTTCTTCCAATTGTTGTGGTGTCAACCTTGTGGGTTGTGGAAATCTAGGCGTAGCAACACTTCCTTCTTTATAGAATTGAGTGGTAGGCTTCCTTGTCGCCATAATTTTACATTCAACTTTTCTTGCCAACCTGAATGCCTTCTCCAATGAATCAGGTTCCAGAACACGAACTTCATGTTGGATGTTATCCTTTAAAGTGCCTATGAAGATATCAATCCTGTGTTCCTCTGGAATATCAGTTACCCTTATATTCAATTTTTGGAAGTCCTCAATGTGCTGCCCCACTAAACCCTTTTGTTTGAGATTTATCGATTGGCTAAAGAAGGTGTTGCTCTTTGTATCCTCATAATGTGCTATCATTTCCTCTGTAAAAATTGACCAAGTGACAATTTTTTTACGGGAGAAAAGCCATAGATACCATACAAATGTATTTTGTTCTAAATGTAAAGTTGCAATGCGTACCTTTTGTGTGTTTTGCACATTATGGAGATCAAAATATTGCTCCATCTATAGTATCCATGTTACAGGATCCTTTCCATCGAACTTCCTCATATCCATTTTTGGAATATGGTGGTTCTTCCCTCCAACATTAGAGTTTATGAAATCACGATTAACATTTATTTTGTTCTCATCATGAGTTTCCTCTACTATATTTTCACCATTAGGAAACATTTCTTGTATCAACTTTGTCAAACCTTCCATATCTGCTTTTAGATCATTCTTCATGTTTTCCATTTTCTCATCGATCTTAGCTTCCATGTCATCCATCTTAGATTCCATGCCAGCTTCCATGCCATATATCTTAGATTCCATGCCATTCTTCAAACCATCCATCTTAGATTCCACGCCTTTCTTCAAACCATCCATATTAGTTTCCACGCCTTTCTTCAAAACCTCCATGTCATTTTTTGTTGCTCTTTGCGAGAGCGAAATTTGTTGCACTTGCTCTTGTAATTTTGATATGTCATGTTTCCATTCTTCGTCTTCATGAGTCATAGTGGAGCTTTCCAAAGGCTTAATGGGTGTTGAATTCTTTTTAGGGGCCATTTTATAATCCAATACTGATATCTATTCTACAATATGCCCTTGCAATCAATTCAACTTGATTCTTCAAACAAGACTTATGCAATTCGGATAAAAATTACACACCTTTTACTTGCTTTTGAGGAGGTCGATATTGAAATTGGATTATCTCTGTGATTGAGGCTCTTCAATATCTGAAATTCTGCACTGAATTCACCCTCTAAATTATCTTTTGAATGCCATAGGTCTGACTTGATTTGGATTCTCCAAGACAAAGTTATGTCCAATCTCCCACAATGACCTAATTATGGACTGGTTCAGTATAGCGAACTTGTACGGCTTGCCACGTGTCACTTTTTCTTCCTTCGCCTCTGAAATTGATAGCCAAGAAACTAAATTCCGTGTTATTGTGACCACATTTTACGGAACTCAAATCCAATGCTCAGAGAGAGAGTTATTGAAATTTTCCCACGATCACCTCTTTGAGATGAAATTCGAGAGCCTGAAAAAGCACTACCTTCCACAGATCATATCTCTAAAAATATTGTGAACCAAGTTCTAAATTTTTTTGAAAAGTTTCCTTAGGATTTCAGCTTCGCACCATAAACATTTAAGATTCTAAACCGCAGTAGAAAAAAATTTATAGCGCAAATTCCACGATGACCTGTTTAGGATCTTGAAAACAGACCTAACTTCCAAAGATTATATCTCCGAAAATATTACGAACCAAGCTATGAAATTTTTAGAAAACATTCCTTAGGATTTCGGCTTCACACCCTAAAAATTTTTATGCTTCAAACTTAGAAAAAAAATTTGACATAAGAAATATATGGACTGCTTGGAGCAAACAAACTTTAGAATCCATAAAGCTCGATCAAATGTCAGGTAACCAACAAAGAAGAAAGAGATATCAACGACTTAGAAATAAGCCACTTCGTGGGGGAAACCTCCAATAAATTACATGAATGAACAATTTTTGGATGATACAAATTACAAAACTTCCTTTCTATATACAGGAGTCCATGGGGCCACAATGTAATCCTAGCCGAGCTAACCATAATAATTTAAGGGAACAATAATAATAAAATGGGGGTTACAAGGGTTCAATAATAACAATAAGGGGTTTACACTAACAATAATAAGGGGCTATACTAGTGATATAGGGACCTAACACTTTCCCCCCACCATCCATCGCGTATCGAAAAATATAACTTCTTTTATCTAAATTAAACCTGAATATTTTACCTATCATCAGCATATCGCATCGTAGATTTTATAACTTATTGTTTGAAGTGCCTGAAATGTATTTTTTTTAGCTTGCGATGCGGTTGGCTCCACCACATCAGATCCACCCCTGACTTCAAGCCATTTGAAATACATTGAAATACATTGATATATCATTAAACCTCATAAAATTTTCCTTACCGCATAAAACATTCACCGATGCAGTGGGCCCCATATTGCCACATCATCTTCCAATCAGCGCAAATCACACTTCACATGTTTAGAATTTAACCCCGTGCTCATAACCGAACTTTAAGTTTGAGATTTGCAATGCGGCTAGTCCCACTTTCCCTCCACATCACCGCATTCTCCCTGCGCTTCGCATTTTGAATCTTTTAGATTTTTCCTTCTCCGCTTATAACTAAAATTTAAGATTTGCGATCTGTGGGATGCAGTCTGGTCCCACCTTACCTGCCATGTCACCTCCTTTCTCCCCACACTTCGTACTTCGCGTATTTTAGTATTTAACCCCCGCTGCTTATAAAAAACCTAAGATCTGTGATTTGCGATGCAGACGGTCCCACCTCCCCTCCACGTCACCTCCCTCTTCGCATCACAACACTGATTACATTATCATATATTAAACCGTAACACATGCGAAATGCGATGCCGACACAGATGCGATGCAACTTCAGAACTAAAATCTAAACAATTTCAAATCCGGATACATGATTTTTTATGCTATTTTGTCTGAAAAAGGGTTTAACACAGCCGAAAGGGCTCGGGTAGCAAAAAGACACCAAGGGTCGAGTCAGGAAAGAAGTTTTTGAAAACTTGTTATGCTATAATGGAAAAATGACTTGGGTAGGACCCGACAAGGGGAAAAAGGTAGAGTGAGGCTGAAGGTCACGGTAGCAAGAAAAGGAGGTCAAGACGGGCGAAGGGTGTTCATACAACATTGTCATGGTATACCGGCAGAAGTGGAAAAGGCAGTAGAACACATCAGCACCATCACCAATCAATATAAGGTGGCCAACACTGTACCAGATCTGATTACCTAAGCTTACGCCTCCATCACAGCCACCTCCAAGCTTACTGTTTGATCTTACGAAGAGCCATCGAAGCTTTTGGATCCACGAAGAGCTGCCCAAAATTAATTCTACAAGCAATGTTGATGTTAGAAATTTCTGATCAGGCCTTGCCTGACCAAACTTGTCCATTTTCTACTATTGCATGGCCAGACTTGTCCACTTTATGCTAAATTGTAATCAATGAAAGGTTACTGAGTAAAGCAGGGCAACCGACTTAGTTTTAGTTAAATACTGCTGGAATTTTCATTATCAAAGGTTGGATATTATTAGCCCTTGCATTGTAAGAGATACTATATTGGAGCACTTTAATTTTGGAGTTGGACATCAATAATCAAATACCGTTTACAGGATTCTTGAGCTGTGTCAAAATGGTGATGTGATACATCTTTGTTTTAAATGTTTTTGTTGTTTTCCCTGCTATGCATCTGTTCATCTAATTGCAAATCATAAATTTTATATTAATATTTGCTATCAGAACACCTTAATTCTATCTGCATTTACAATCTTAATGTTTTCTGCTGAATTCTGATTAAATAATTCTTAAATTCTCTTTAGACACTACTTAACCTTACTATTTCTTTCACCTCATAATTCATACAACTTTAAAGATCCATTTAGAAAAGTTAGCTTGCCTTGTGATGCTCTTGAATGTTGATGTTCCATTCCAGCCTTTCGACTCCATAGCCCAGTGGATTAGCTTCTGTAGCTCTAGCTCATCCAACCACCCAATCAATCAAAACCAACACTTCTCATAATTTGTAATATCCCAAATGGGACACATGCAACAATATTAAACAATAATGCTCAGAAAATAACATTGTTTAGAAAAGCAAGAGCAGGAGGCAAATATGGAGTCTAAAAAATAACATTTACATCAGCAAATAAAAGTTATATTGAAGCCCATAAGCTATAGAACAGAAAATAGAAGACTTTACATGAAGAAATCCTTAAAAATGAGGTGCTGCAACCATATATTATGATTGAACAAGCTTGACAATGTTATTTTATTGGCTGATAACAACTATATATTACACTTCAGATCTAGAGCAGATATGTGTAAAAAAATTTAGATCTATATCAGATTTGTAGACTAGAAAGGATCCTCTACAAATGCCCCTTAGGGTTTTAATAAAAAAGTGAAGTACATGGAGTAGATCTGAGATCTTATGCAGCAGATTTGCAGAATGATTTAGAAATTCTGAAGCAGATACAATAGTATTTAGGTCAGATCTGAATATAACTTGGATTAGATCTACAATCCATGGATCACCACAGTGAAGGGCCGAACCCCAACACTAGAGATCTCTCCTCCAAAAGTGTGCCAAAACTCCCTGCAACTGTACACTTGCAAATAATGCAATACTGGAAGGAAAACCATGCTGTAGGCTCTAGAACATATGTGGCCTCAAGCCAAGATCTAAAATCAGTGCTCCAATCATCCAATAATCTCTTGCCAAGGGGATAGAAGACTTTCCCAATAAAAAGAGGCACTAGAATGGCCTAGATCTCAGTAGATCTAGCCTCCACTTGCTGCAGCTTACAAAGAAACCAAACCCTCAACAGGATCTGCGTTGTAGTTGGAAGAAGAGGTTGGCCAAATGCCTGATAGTGGACAAGAAATGCACGACTCCTCCAAGAGATACTCAAGGAAGGAGGTGGGATTCTCAATCAGGAACACCCAGTGCTAAACACCACTATTCTATGCTAAACAACCAAGGGAATAAGAAATGTCTAAATAGACAAAATCTTCAGAAAATAATAATCATCAACAACCTTCTCATGTTGTCCTCCTCTTCCTTTTGTAAGATTGAGATCCTGCAAAACCCTAAACCATCTCAATGATTTAGCTTCTTTCACATGTGCCACCTCCAGCTAAGACTGTGCTGTGCATCAATGAGGATCACTTCTTCTAGATAGAATTGTTGATTTGGTCATGGTTGACCCAGTCAAATGATTCAATCCCTTTCAAACATAAAGGTGTTTATTTAGATAGCCCAGATTTAGCCTTGTTCACATGGGGCATTGATTTATTCACTGTTTTAGGAGTTTTTATTGTCCTCCTTTACACATTTATTCATACAACAGGAAAATGAAACAAAATTGTATATTCCCATTAGCTTGGGCTAATTGGGAATATTACAGTCCTCCCCTCCAAAATGTTGCTTGTCCTTAAGAAACTGATAAGGTGAGTGCTGCAACACTTCTCATCCTCTATTGGTAACACCATCATGAGTTAAGCTTTCTTCATAAGTTAAGTGTTCACCAATCCAACCCTCCATGATTTGTTCCTCCAAAGTCATTATGAGATGTACATAGTCCATCCCACAAGGAGTCAAGAATTCAAATGAAACAAATATGGCTGAACCAATACTCTCCCTGAAACATGTAGCATAAGGAACATAGAGAGTCTCCATCCCATGTGGTACATACAAGCTTCCCATCCTCCCTTGATCCGGATTTATGCAGGAATGCAATAGAATAAACACATAACCATAAATACAGAGATGCAGCGGAAATAATGCGTCATTTCATTAATAACAGAAATATGCTTACAGACATAATGGAAATAAAATAGCTAGGGTGCTGGTAGCGAATATCTGAGAAGAGATGTGATGGCTAAAGACCTTTGAACTGAGTTACAATGAGGCTCGAGGGCCTATTTATTATTGAGAAACAATGTAGAATCCGAAACGTCAAAAAACCTAACCGTAGGAGATGAGGCGCCAAAACTGTGGGCACCCGTTTAGGTAAATTGGTGGTTCAACTTCCCGGGGGCGTAACTTTGGCACCCGATCTCCGTTTTATGCGCTCAATAGCTCGTTAGAAAGATCTATCCAAGGACTACAAATTTTGGGATGACTTTGATGATCAAATTCGTTGGTAAAACGATACCCAAAAAACGTCGTTTAGGGCCTCAAAACGGCTCCAGAAGTTCAGGACCCGAAAAACTGCTAAAAATAGTAAGTTTTGTTGCAACTTGAAAACTGAAAGAACTGATGATAGGGGTTCAAATGGAATAGGTGGGTGGCCAACAATATCCACCTGGATCATTAAGCCCCCAAAACGGCTCCGAGAGTGGAGGACCCGAAAACCTGCTAAAAATAGTAAGTTGTGCTGAATGTGAAAAGCTGCAAGAATTGATGGTGCTGGTCCAAACGGAATAGGTGGGTGGCCACCGATATCCACCTGGATCATTCCTCCCTCCTTAGGAAGCAATGGTCCCCATTGCGTTGAGATCCTCCATGAGATGAGGCAAATTCTGTTGAACTGAGTATTAGATGTATTGAAGATGTCATGGACCTGCGGGTGGACATGCTGGATGCGTTTAGTAAATTTGGTTTCTTTATCAGCCTTAGACAGTACATGTTTGGATTCTGTATGTGTAGTTGCAAGATGTATGGCAACATCAAGCAGTGGTGCGTTGGGAGTCAAATCAATGGAGTGCTTGTCTTGACAGTGTAGAGGAACCTTTATGAGTGAGGAGAAATTGTCATCGTATTCCTCCATAACTTTGTCCATCTGCTACAGCCGTGCAAGGGAGCCCTGTTTCGAGGTTGTGGCCACAATACTCTTCTTTCCTTGTGAGTGAGTCATAAGGAAAATGAATTTCCTAGTTTGGGAAACAATCTTGGTCATTTTTTTGCGTAGTTAAAGATATTTTTGATGATACAAAGACTACCTCCGATATCCTGTATAAGTTATTTCCTAAAGTAATAATAACAACACTAGGCCCAGACTCATACACATCATGACACCTCCACAAGTATGGTTGGCCCAATAATACATCAGCTACATCAAGAGGAGCAACATCACACAATACCTCATCCGTGAATGGCTTGATACTGTACGGAAGGCGGCACTGCTGGTGGATGTAGAGATCTCTCCCTGGGTGGAGCCACCCGATGGTATACGGCTGCGGGTGTGCTATGGTTGGTAGGCCGAGCCGCTTCACGACCTCTGCTGAAATGAGGTTCTTTTGGCTTCCGCTATCAACGAGAAACTGCAGTGGAGAACCCTTCACCCACATGTGCGACTGGAAGAGGCGCTCACCCTCCTCTGGATCCTCTGGACCCTCCTTCTGGATCTTGGTGGTGGAAAAAATGGCACTGGGATCCGCATCAATGATCCGCTTCCCTTTGTCATTACCTTTGTCTGGTTCTAACTCAGGATCAGAAAATGCATCTGATTCGGGTGCCTTTAGTTCAGCCACCAAAGACTATTTGGCCCGACACTCGTTTGTGCTGTGAGTGGGGCTGTTATGAAAGTCACACCACTTCCCTGTGTCCTTCTTTGGATTTGTGGTGTTGTTCTGAGTCGCATTTCTTTGGCCTTGCCCCTTGTTCTTTGGTTTGGGGGCACCTTTCAGATTTGCAGATCCAAAGTCTCGCTTCTTCTGCTTAAATTTATGCTCAATCTTGGCGGCATAGTGATATGCCGTGCCAAGTGATGTAATTTCGAGGAACTCCATTTCCTCCTGAATGTGTTTGTGCAGACAGCCATGGTACTTGAGCACCAAATGTCTCTCCGAATCTTTAATACCTAACTTTGTGCGCAGGGTATGGAACAGATTCGTCAGTTCGTGCACATCTTGATCCTTTTGTTGCCGCAACGTGGTCCATTGGATGTATTTTTCCTCATAGCTCCCCACGGGGTAATATTGTTCCTTGATTCCGTCTCGGAACGAATTCCAAGTGGGTGTGGCGGAGAACAGAGGGGGTTCCCCTTCTCCCTCTTGCTCACGGTAGGTTTCCCACCAGTCTTTGACATGGGGGGCAGCTTTGAGGAGTGCAAAAACAATCTTTTCTCGGTCAGAGAAGTCATGGACCGAGAAATACCCTTCCAGAAAATTTAACCATCTGTCTACGGCGTCTGCATCTATTTTTCCTTCAAATATAGGAATGTCAAATTTTACCTGTACCTTGAAGGTAGTGGCACCTCCAGAGTGGTTGTTCGATGCAGATGCACCATATGTGGGCAGTCATTGAAGGATTTGAGCAAAGTTATCCATCATCGCGTTCCTTTGTTTCTCGAGGGCCTCCTCGAGCAGTATTTTGATAGGATCTCCTGCTCCCTCGTCTTTCTTTTCTTCAGCCATGGGAGGTCGTCGGGGTTTGCAAGGTTGATCTTGCAAGGGTTCAACCAGATCGAGTCCTAACTCCTTATACCCTAACCGTGTTGGGGACATGCAAAGAAAAAAAAAGAAAGAGCAGACCCGCTCTGATACCACTGATCCGGATTTATGCAGGAACGCAACAGAATAAACACATAACCATAAATACAGAGATGCAGCGGAAATAATGCGTCATTTCATTAATAACAGAAATATGCTTACATACATAATGGAAATAAAATAGCTAGGGTGCTGGTAGCGAATCTCTGAGAAGAGATGTGATGGCTACATACCTCTGAACTGAGTTACAATGAGGCTCAAGGGCCTATTTATTATTGAGAAACAATGTAGAATCCGAAACGTCAAAAAACCTAACCGTAGGAGATGAGGCGCCAAAACTGTGGGCGCTCGTTTGGGTAAATTGGTGGTTCAACTTCCCGGGGGTGTAACTTTGGCACCCGATCTCCGTTTGATGCGCTCAATAGCTCGTTAGAAATATCTATCCGAGGACTACAACTTTCGGGATGAATTTGATGATCAACTTCGTTGGTAAAATGATACCCAAAAAACGTCGTTTAGGGCCTCAAAACGGCTCCGGAAGTTCAGGACCCGAAAAACCGCTAAAAATAGTAAGTTTTGTTGCAACTTGAAAACTGAAAGAACTGATGACGGGGGTTCAAATGGAATAGGTGGGTGGCCACCAATATCCACCTGGATCATTAAGCCCCCAAAACGGCTCCGAGAGTGGAGGACCCGAAAACCTGCTAAAAATAGTAAGTTGTGCTGAATGTGAAAAGATGCAAGAATTGATGGTGCTGGTCCAAATGGAATAGGTGGGTGGCCACCGATATCCACCTGGATCATCCCTCCATACAATCCCATAAAAAGTACAAGTATGTCATCCATGTATGGAAGCAAAACTACATATGATACCAGGGTAGTGCATCTCCTACCTGCATCAGATCAAGATATGGTAAGTGGTTTCCCCACCACTTATTTGCTGCACATGTCATCTCACCATGGATGAAAGTGTGAGATATGTTTGGTGCCTTTGGGAAGCACCCATCATGAAATAAAATCTCCCTTTGTATATCAAGGGCATGGCCAAATTCAGAAATTTTAGTGGCCCAATGTTTGCCATGAGATTTACATGATACATCACTCCTCCTTGGATTCATGGCCTGCATAAACATGGTGAAAGAATATGTAAAATTAGAAAATGAAATTTTCTTTACATGATCAGATTCTTCACCAACAATGCCTCTCATACACATGGAGTTGTGCATGGATCTTTCTCCTCTTTCAAAAGAAGGAAGAGATGGCTGACATAACTCTTGCATAGAGTCATATGGCTTCCCCAACTCCACATTGTTCATGCATTCTTGAAAATGATGATGTAGTTCCTATTTCAAGCCTTCCCAATCAAAGCTCCTCACGATGATGTTGTAGATCCTCATGGAATACATATGGATGAAACAAAACTCTTTGTATGCTCCTTGTAGTAACTTCTGCTTGAGCTTAGAAGCTCTAGACAAGAATATCCTACCATGATGATAGATGAATCCTTCATGGAATATATATCCCTCTTCATACAAATATTCATCAAGTATCATACAAGTGTGTAGATATTTGGAATAATCCACCAACAGTTTGGATTTCCAATACAGATCTAAACTGATCAATAATGACAACGCTGATGATATATCAACAGAAATTTCTGTCATGTTGCTGATCTCCTCCTTGACATCTCCTATGCCAAATATGTGTTTTGGAAGGCCATTCCTTCCATTCTTCTCCTCCCATAGTGCAGATCCAGAAATGAGAGTGGGTGATGATGATAAGGGAAGAAGATCTCCCTCCTTCTTGAGCTTACCCAAGTCTCCCAGTGCTATAGATTTGTCTTCAAGTGCTCCAATCCCTGCTGGATCTAAGCTTGGAGTAGCATGTTGTGAGGTATTCCCCAAAAAATCTGAATCAGGTGGCCTCCTAGGTGGTTTGCCACTAGATAAGAGTGTCCCATGTAGCAATATCATGAACACAATATATGGGAATGTAAGGTCCTTGCTTCCACTACGCAAATCCATCTCTGTTTTCTGTGTGGAAGTGCTTTGTGAGGGGTAAGTATGCATGCCTTTGATAATTTTAGGTTCGCCACTCTTCTTGTACACCCATTCCATTTGCAAAGCCTCCCAATCAGTGGTGACTTTCCCCAATGTAATCAACCATTGAACACCCAAAACCACATTGGTGTCCGGTATGTCAACCACAAAGAAGTGATCAAGCAAGGTGTAGGTACCCATGGTGACTGAAAGTGATGGGACATAATGCATGCATTGCATTTTTCTATCTCCTGGGACCAAAACAGAGAATCTCTCAAAAGTATCAGTGGGTATTTCCCTTCTTTGCACAATATGAGCATCAATGAAATTGTGAGTTGCCCCACTATCAATCAATACAAAAACCCTCTGATTGAAGATTGAACCTTGAACTCTTAAGGTCAAGTACTTAGGTACTCCCCTAAAAGATGCAAGAGTCCCTACAATAGGAGCAAAGGCTCCATTCCCATCTTCTGATGGTGTTGGATCTCCTCCATCAGTGTCAGCGCTGTGACCCCTTCTTGGTTCATCTTCTTCTTCCTCCTCAATATCTGAGAAGACCTCTATGTAATGTGCTTTTCCAGTAGCACATCTATGCCCCGGTGCCCATGCTTCTTGGCAAGTGAATCATAGCTTCTTACTCCTTAGATCTCTCCAGACTTCATCATCAAGAGGCTTCTTGTATGAGCTCTCCTTTGAAGGAGCAACTTTCTCTTCCTTTCCTTTAGAAGGAAAAGAGGGCTTGTGCTGAAAGTTTTCCTTTTCTTTTGGCAAGGCATCTTGAAGGTCTCCAGATCTCTCAATGGCATCATACAAGGTAATGGGCTTGGTAGATTTTACCAACCCATGAATAGGTTCATCTAGACCATCGATGAACATGTACACCCTTTTTGCTGTAGACAAGTCAGGAACCATAACATATAATCTCAAAAATTCAGAAATATAAGACTCTATATTACCTGATTGCTTCAAATTTGCAAGGCTCATGAAAGGTGCCTATGGACCTCTGTCAAATCTCTCCACCGCCCTTCTAGTGAACTCAGAATAAGTAGTCACATTGGCATGACCCAATGTAGACAAGCCATGGAACCACCAATCATGTGATTCACCTTCAAAGTGCAGCGCTATAATCTTGATAGCCTCCATCTCATGAACCTTGTTCAACTGAAAGTAGATGTCAAGTTTTTCTACCCATGCTTTGGCAGAACAATTGGATGACCGATCAAAATTGGGTAGAAATAATCTGCCCATAGAGTGATGTCGATCATGATTCTGAGTGAATCCACCATCTCTATGTTGAAGCCTTGGTCTTCTTTTGTCCTCCAGGTGACATAACTCTTGAAAACTCAAGTGTTCTTTGAATCTATGATTTTGAGACTCATATTCTTCAAAATAGTCTTCAAGGGATGCTTTCTCTTGAAACCCTTCATTTCCCACAACCAAAAAGGTAGGCATGGTAGAGCATTGGGAAATCTGTGGCTGGTGCACTAGTTGATCATTCCAGTGATGAGACATGCCAGAGCTTTCTCCAAGATGGAACATCTTAGGAGACTCTTTGATTCTGTCCATTCTCATCTCTTTGATCTCTCTAGCAAGGTCTTGCATGGCTCTCAAAAGGATAATAGGAAAATCCTTTTCTTCTACATCACTTCCAGATTCAGGGGCTTTACCCTTGTCTCTATCATCATTTGTGTAATAAAATTTCTTCTATCTTCTTTTGAGATACCTCTTCTCTCTGTCAGTAATATGATCTTCATCTTCTGAAGACATATTGGCTCCTTACAGGCTGTGCGAATATGATTTCTGTGATACCACTGTAATATCTCGAATGGGACGCATGCATCAATATTAAACAATACTGCTAAGGAAATAATGAAGTTTAGCAAAGTACGAGAAGGATGCCAATATGAAGGCTCAAAAATAACATTTACATCACAAATCAGAGTTATATTAAAGCCCATAATATATAGAATAGAAAATAGAAGACTTTACATGAAGAAATCCTAAAAAATAAGGTGCTACAACCATATATTATGACTGAACAAGCTTGACAATGTTATTTTATTGGATGATAACAACTATAGATTACACTTTAGATATAAAGTAGGTTTGTGTACAAAAATTTAGATCTATATCAGATCTGTACACTAGAAAGGCTCCTCTACAAATGCCCCTTAGGGTTTTCAAGAAAAAGTGAAGTACATGGAGTAGATATGAGATATTATGTAGTAGATCTGCAGAATGATTCAGAAATTCTGAAGCAAATACAAAAGTATTCAGATCAGATCTAAATATGACATGGATTAGATCTAAAATCCATGGATCACCACAGTGAAGGGCAGAACCCCAACACTAGAGATCTCTCCTCCAAAAGTGTGCCAAAACACCCTGCAACTGTACAGTTGCAAATAATGCAGTACTGGAAGGAAAACTACGATGTAGGCTCTAGAACATATGTTGCCTCAAGCCAAGATCTGAAATCAGTGCTCCAATCATCCAATACTCTATTTCCAGGGGGATAGAAGACTTTCCCACTAAAAAGAGGCACTAGAATGGCCTAGATCTCAGTAGATCTAGCCTCCCCTTGCTACAGCTTACAAATACAACCAAACCCTCAACAAGATCTACATTTTAGTTGGAAGAAGAGGTTGGAAAAATGTTTGATAGTGGACAAGAAATGAAAGACTCCTCCAAGAGCTACTCAAGGAAGGAGGTGGGATTCCAAATCAGGAACACCTAGTGCTAAAGAGAACCATTCTTTGCTAAACAGCCAAGAGAATAAGAAATGTTTAAACAGAAAAAATATTCAAAAAATAATAATCATCAAAAACCTTCTCATGATGTCCTCTTCTTCCTTTTATAAGATTGAGATCTTGCAAAAGCCTAAACCATCTCAATGATTTAGCTTCTTTCACATGTTCCACCTCCAACTAAGACTGCGTTGTGCATCAATGAGGATCAATTCTTCTAGACATCGCTGTTGAATTGGTCATGGTTGACCCAATAAAATGATTCAATCCCTTTCACACATAAGGGTGTTTATTTAGATAGCCCATATTTAGCCTTGTTCACATGGGGCATTGCTTTATTCACTGTTTTAGGAGTTTTTATTGTCCTCCTTTACACATTTATTCATACAACAGGAAAATGAAACAAAATTGTATATTTCCATTAGCTTGGGCTAAATGGGAATATTACATAATTTCTATAACTAGCCTAATATCAACAATTATAATTATCAAGTTAAATCATAAAAAACAGAGAGAGCCCTCTCTGAGTCTAGGAAGGCTAGGTCTTGGACTTCAAAGTGGTTTGATGTTGTCCTCTGTCATTTGTTCTTGCCAATATTACAAAGTACGGAGTGATAACACTCCACTCAATAATTATTTCTTGGATAATTTTCACTTAATTATCTCAACAAATGCTAAGATATAGTGGTAGCTTTAGCTCTAATGAAATCCAAAATTTGTTTCATCAAAATGGTTGCAATGAAAAGAAATTTTTAGCACCCAATTAAGCACCCCAACAACCTAGTAGTTTCTTATGCAGCAATAAGATCCCAACTTTCCTATGCAACCTTCATGGAAGACCCTTGGCCACCCAGTGAGTAATCTACAACCCTCATGGAAGACCCTCACCCGATCTGTGATTTATCCTAGAAGAAACCCACCTACTTTGTGAATTATCTACCCTTTATCTGTTTATGCCAGTGAGCCTCTTCAATGTTTTCATTAAAGATTACAAATATAGCTTGCACTCCTGCTGAGAAACAACAAATGATTCTTGATTTCTGGGATAAGCCGACAACCTTTTCTCCAAATATGACCATATAAATGAAGAGGGATAAATGTATGATATGGTAAATCACTTTGATCTCAAACAAAACTCATACCAACGATGCATCAATCCACTGGTGTCTCAGATGTACAAAGAAACACCGCTCATTAAAATGTTATTTGAGAGATGAGGGTGGTTTTCAGAGGTGGATGGGCCCTGAAATCATGAGTGAGAGAGTGCAGTGAGGCTACAATTCATTTGCAGGCCCTATTTTAGCCCTTATGCCATGAAAATATACCATTTCTTGTCCAACCGATCAGACTTCTTGCACATTAACCTCACCAAATAATTCCTCACAGAGTTCGAGAAATAGAATTTCTTTCCTTGATTGAGGCCTAACCCAGAGAGTGATTATTGATAATCGACGATCTCTTGTTGTTGTACATGCACCTAGATTAACTTTAGTTCAACTCTAGATATTGCATGAAATGTGCACTTTCATCTAGCTATTTAACTCAAGTGCTATACATGCACATAGTTAGCCTTAATTAGCTTTATTTCAACTCTAAATATTGCATGCAATGTGCACTTGCCTTTAGCTAGTTAACTCAAGTGCTTACATGTGGTGTGCACTTGGCTTTAGTAGTTAACTATAGTGCTTGTATGTGGTGGATGTGCACAGTAATAGAACATAAAGAACACTTAGCTTTAGTTATATTTAACTATCCATAGTTATTGCATGTACAACTAAGCTTAACTTAGTTGCTTTATATATTGATTCTCAAACTAATATTGTTGAATCAATTTCATTCTTAATTCTAATTGTTTTTATTTTTCAACTTGGCAAGTGTTATAGGTCAATTTGGGCACCATTAAAAATGACTTGGTTAACTGGGCATCATCTCTAGGACCGATGATCAAGGGTCTATCATTCCCTATCATCTCATTTTCTACATGCCCTAAGACAGGAAGCAACATAAATCAAAAAAGACTTTCATCAAGCAAGGATTTCCATGGATTTAAGCTTATTATTTAACATCTGAGAGCTCACCAACGCAGGCTTTAAGGGGCCTAAGTGCATTTCATATGCAGGTAGCCCCATTCAAGGCTGCTCTGCAAAGCACTTCCCGACATTCAAAGGTGCGTTGGTCACATTGGGAGCGAAATTCTCATTGTTCCTGAATCTCCACTAGGCCAGTGTCTTCTAGAAGGGTTCACATGTGTCAAGCTTCGGATCCAAGTGTCCATTTGACATCTACTTGAATGGAAACATGTCTTGCCTATTTTTGGAATGCTATTGATGCAAAACAACCTACAGTTCATCTATAAATTGAACACAGATCTAAGTGTTTGAAGAATAATAATTTGAGTAGAGAAAGGCTGGAGAATTTTCAATTGAGAGTTTGATTTGTGGAGCTGCTGATAGAGATATTTATGCTGTGATGAGACTTGGGAAATCTGTTGGAAGGTCACTTCAAATTAGTCAGTAGGTTGTAACCTCTTCTTCTATCATCAATAAAGAGTACTTCTTGTTTTTCCCTACATGCATCTATGTTAACTTTGATTTTCCATGTTGTAAGATCTTGGTTGATGAATGTAGTTTATGCTTAACTAATTTAGCTAACTAGCTTGAATAGATATCTATATTATTGCATATTCTACAGTTTCAATGTTCTTTCTTGCAGGAAGCATTCAACCAACAAAACCACTTGAATTTGAAGTTGTAGCAGAAGTGATAGAAAGGAGCCATTTGGAAGCGACTGAAACAAGTAAGCATCCAATCCTCTCTGTGTATTTGTTTTGAGTTAGGAGAAATGGTATTATAGTCTTTCACCTGTTGTTCTACACTAGCACCTGTCTAGGGAAGCGTAATTTATCCGTAGATTACAATTCTGGCCCAACAAATTGGCGACTCCACTGGGGTGAATTTCTCTTAGTTCTAGGTGTTTTAGTCTATGATTTGCTTTCTAAATCCACCCAGTGGCTGTTTCACATAAAGATTAGACTTTTTTCAGAGCTTAATTTGCAAATTTAGTGAGCCAAAAAATAGCTTTTTCTTTTTTTACTGTGCCCAACTCACCCTTAGTCAGGGCACAGTGCTTTGCAAAACACTGTCTCCCTTCCAAGCCTGTGTTGCAGAGCACTGTCTCCCCTTGGAGACTGCGTTGGCTCCTGAAAGGGACAAAATTCCCTTGAATCTAACTTTGTATCTTGCTTCAGTTATGTTTGCTGCTGTGTTCTGAAAATTTTGATGCTCAATTGACTTGTGTCTCTATATATTTCTTCCTCCTTTGGCTGAAAATTTGTTCAATGTTTGTTTAGAAATTTTTTTCTTTATCATTGACAAGTTGATTTCAAAATATTTTTTGTGGTCACATTAAGAATAATTTGCTTTCGAAATAGGAAATTGTCATAAAATATTCATTTCCTTGATAGGATAAATTGTTGTTGAAATCCTCATTTTTCCTTCAAAAGAGAAATTGTTGTTTGTATTCTTCATTTCTCGAAAGTAAAAATCATTTCGATTATTGATCTAGTGCACCTAGTTTCTTTTCTGCATTCATAACATTAAGGAAACTGAAAAGAAAAACTTGCATTTGCATGTAGGATTGTGTGTGTTTTGCAAAATGAACATTAGGAAATCTGCATTTAGTTTATGATTCATTGATTTTGTTTTTGTTCATTGATTTGTTTGCTCACAAATTATTTGCTCTCTTTCCAAAAAACTAGCGTTCTCTTACCTTAGTAGCTAGGTTCTTCATTGAAAAAGATGAAAGTGAAAGTTTGTTTATCATTCGTAGCTTGCATTTTAGGAATTTCATATACATCATCGTGGTGAACCTGAAAGGAAAATTGTTAAGCAAGATCAACATAAAATAAATCTCAATTTACTTAACAATGCTTTGGAACATTAATGATAACATTTAGAAGGTCTAGGCTAGAGACGTGTTTCGACGTCGTAAAACATAGTAGCTGTCGTTAACTTGTCTGTGATAAATTCCGAGTGTGATACCTCACTCCACGTACGTAGGTATATCGTAGCTCATCTAGGTACTTTCGGGTATATCGGGCGGTGTTGCAATACAATAAGTATAAAGGGGTGCTCTCACTGTGCGGTTTCGCATCAAACAACACTAATATGGACTTGGGCCTCCATGTACCTTCTGGTATCTTTGGGAGGAAAAATTTTAGGTGTTATCCATCCATAGTGAACCGAGTCGGCATCCCTGAAATTGTGATACACCGAACACAACATTCGGGGAGATTACTTGCCCGTACTTCTTGGTTCACCAGGAGGTATCCTGCAGTTCAAAGTTTCTTGGTAAACCCTTTTTCCTAGCATTACCCTCTTTTTGTTGATTTGTTTTTGGATAAAATAAATCAGTAATCGTGGAAGAACACAATCCTACCCCCCATCGTTCGCGTAGATTATTGTTGAAACCACCTTTACCACCAGAAGTTACTTCTGGTAGGCGAAGGCGATCACGATCTTCCGAGTCAAGTACAATTCGTACCTCTGGTGAAAAATCATTTAAAATAGAGTTAGCTAAAATTGTTTCCACACATCTCGGTTCATTTAAGGTTGTCGAAACGGAGTCTTCACAGCTACCCGTGGTCACGATCCATTCAATCGTTGAGACCATACCTCCTGGACTCGACGTTGTTCAATCACAAATTAATCCAGATCTTGTCTCTTCTTTTCCAGAAAATCTGAATACTTAACAACTGGAAGTTGTTCCTACCTTGGTCACCCCACAAATATCTGTAGCCATTGAAACTCCTATATCACACAGTCAACCGTCTGAAATATATTTTGGGCCTGATGGTGAAGTTCTTACTCCTGGTTTAATCGTGATTGAAGAAATCCCACAACCTGATACACCTTTAAGTCAAACCCATTTTGGGGGAGAACTTTACCTGTACCAGTCTTTTCCTCAATTGTTTCCATCTTCTTTTTTTGATCCCATTTCCATTCAATCTCCCGTTGATTTCGGAGAGTATAAATTTGGTCATACAACCATGCCTAAACCAACATCTTCGGTTGGGTCTATTGTTCCAATTACGTCAGCTCCTACCCTCGCTACCCCGTCTATGTTCACAACCTCACGAGAGTCATATTTTCACGGTGGCCCTTCGGTCCCAACAGGCTACAAATCATTGTCTAGCACTTTCTCTCGTTAGTCTTCAAGACCATGGTCGTTACCAATGTCATCATTTGGTGTTTTAACTGGTAGTCCTATAGTTAGTACTGAATGACTTGAATCATTACATCCATCATCAGGGCAATATCAAGTTGGTCCTTATGGGTCAATTCCTTTAAGTACCATATCAACTGGACTCCCAACATTTGGGGATCAATATTTTCCGTCTTATTATCCTCCTTATGCTGGGGGGAAACCTATGGTCACCCAATATGAAAGTACTTAGTCACATTTTGTTCAAGCTAATGTTGACATGAATGTTTGTTAATGGCAGCCCACTTTTCCTATCCAACCACAAACGATTTTCCAATCGTATCAACCAGTTCAACCTGTTACACCCACTTCAATACTGCTTGTTAATACATCTATACTGCAGTTACAGAATCAAAATATTGTACATCAACCTTATCAGGCAAGTTCTTCGACTCAATATCATCAAATGTTGGGTCAACAGACTCAAAATTCTTTGGTTAATTTACAATAACCTGTATTAGGGATCATTTACTTACAAGCTGGTGTACCATTTTATGGGATGTAACAAACGCAACTTGGTTATACATATCAACCGAATCTAAATTACACTAATTTGGGTTATAACATTGGTGGAAAAACCCCTTGGTAGCCACAAGCACAAATTCCTCAAACTTCATATCAACAAGTAATATATCCAGGTTTTGGTCAATAGAACTCTCAAGCGTTTTCTATGAAAAACAACCCCTATCTGGGTTACCAGCAACAAATCCCATATGCCGGTGCTCAAAGACCTGTTACCCAAGCAATTCCATCTTATCCGTGCTATGCTCAACCTGACCTTAATAGACAGTTTCCTTTTGTTTCAACCTTGGAATTACTAGATTTAAACCGGTTAACCAATGATCCTATCAATTATGCTTCTTGGTGGCCAGTGATACCACATAAATTACCCTTAGATATTCCTAAATTCAATGGAAACCCTGGAGAAGATCCATCAACTCATTTTATGACTTATCATTTATGGTGTTCATCAAATTCCCTAAATGATGATTCTGTTCGATTACGTCTTTTCCAGCGAACGCTCACAGGTCCGGTGGCTAAATGGTACATTGAATTACCTAGAGCTTCCTTCGACAATTTCACTGCCTTAGCTACTGTATTTTTGACCCATTTCCAGTTACCGGTCAGATATGAAACTGGAATGGAACTCTTGACCAAGTTCAAACAAAGTAATGCTACTCACATTTCAGATCATATTCATGAGTGGTGTCGTCGACGAATGGTTAAGACATTTGTTCCTGATCAACTCCTTGTTGAATGGTTCATTAAGTCTCTATTATCATCTATAACTGAGGATGTGGCTAAAGTTGGCGTCGTCGCAGAAGAGCAAGTTATCGCTCGTGCCCAATATTTAGACTTGATTTACACTCAGTCCGGCATGCTCTATGAAAAAATCCCAAATGCGCCGCGATCTAATTTCAATGTTCCTCCTCAAAAAAAGGACTCTCATGCTAGAGACGGCTTGATAGGCACTGCAAAAACACACCACCCTACCAGATCTGATCCTGCTCCTACTTTTGAAATTAATGCCGTGTCCTTTGACAAAGGTAAAAGTGATAAGCAACCAAGAGTTAAGAAAAAGGGGAAATCAAAGAAAAAGAAAACTTCTAACCCGCAGGAACGATCATCTAATCAACGGTCTGGACCATGAAAACATCGTTATCCATGCATAATCTATAATTAGGAACACTTTTTTAGGGATTGTTCTCACTGTGTTGAAGTCTCAAAAATCATCAATACTTATCATGCATCAACTGTGTTGACAGACCCATTTCCAAATCCGGACACAAATTTGGTTGCTACGGATACAAATCCTAGTTCCCAAGTGTTAATGTTATCCACTACAAAACCTTCAAAAGATATTTTGGTGTCAACATGGAATAAAGAATATGGTATTATAGCCACTGATCAACCTACTACCTCGACAATGAATCCATCTAATGAATCGGTACCACCTCCTGTTATTCCTGAATTGACAGTTAAGCCATCAAATGGAGTAATTCATAAATCGACATATAATCCTCGAGAAAGAGCTGCACAAAATTATAATATAGTTGAAGATTTGGCTCAATCACCTTCAAATATGTCTGCTCTTGAGGTATTACAAAATTTTCCCTCCCAGAAGCAGGCTTTTTTGTCAGCCATTGGTGGAATTGATCCGACTGATTCTAATCTTGTTGTCTTTAATCATAGAGGCTATGTGCCAAAATTACCGGCAGAATTGGCATTCTCCATCCAAGTAAATGTTCTCAATCACCTTCTTCAGCGCATTATTGTTGATGAGGGAGCATCTACATGCATTATGTCTCTAAACTGTTGGAAGTCACTTGGCTCGCCATGATTATCGCAATCATCAATGACGTTGAAGGCTTTTGATGGAAGAACATATAAACCTTTTGGTATTATCAATAACTTGCAAGTTGAATTAGGGGGAAAAATAGTAAGTATTGATTTTGAGGTTGTTGATGGACCCCTTGACTATAATATTTTACTCGGAAGACCATGGGTATATGCGATGACTACCATTGTTTCTACATATTTAGAATGGTTTCATTTCCTCATAAAGGTACAATCACAGTCATTAATAAATTATCATTTTTTTCCTCCACTTTGTAGGTAACTGGAAGCGTTCTGTATATTCACTTACCCCAACTAGAAATCCAGAACATTGGTGTAGGACTCTTAAAGGATTCCACTCTTATGGGAACCTTTGCATTACTGTTGCCCACGACGTTGACATAAATTACAAGCATAGAGACCTACTACATGATCTCTTCCACTCTATCTAGCTTAAGGGAGAGTACGGGTGTTTCTGATATTTCTACGTTGGATGATGTTTTACTACTCAGCCCCATTGAGCTATAATAGAAATCAATCTATTCGGCTTGGGCGGAAAATCCGAAATCAACGTCGTCGAGTGTTTGGGTTGATCGTTCATTAGATTTTGGTACTCCATCTCATCCATTTTCCTCAAAATTTTTGACAGATGAAAATATTTTGGAAGCTATGATGTCAGAAGGAGAACCATGGGAAGATTATCATCATCATTCTCATCTTCCATATTATGTAGAAAATAATATTAGTGAGCTATATCATCCATCCATTCAAACTTTATTTTCGAATTCTTTTCCAATTAATGCAATTGAATCTGAGTGAAATTTATCTAATATAGAAGAAATGATTTCCATCGATATTTCGACTAAACCTGGCATTGTAGAAAATATTCATGTCGGTGTATCTTGTTCTCCATCAGAACTTGATTCATATCGCTCTCTTTTTCGTGAATTTCGTGACGTATTCGATTGGTCTTACGAGGAAATGGCAGGCATAGATACTAGTATAGTTGAACACACTATTAATATGTATCCTGATGTCAAACCGGTGCGTCAACAACTTCATCCTGTTCATCCGTAGAAAGCCGTTGCCATCAAAGCAGAAGTTGAAAATATTTTGCATGCTGGTTTCGTTTACCCCGTTCTGTTAATTGAGTGGGTTTCTAATATCGTTCCTGTTATGAAAAAACAAGGAACCATTAGAGTGTGCGTCGATTATCGGGATGTTAATCATGCTTGTCCAAAAGACCACTATCCTACTCCCTTCATTGACCAGATTATTGACGATTGTGCTGGATGCAAGATTTTTTCGTTGATGGATGGATATTCTGGCTACAATCAAATCAATATCTGCCTAGATGACCAACATAAGACAACATTCATCTGTCCCTAGGGCATATTCACATATAGGAAACTTCTGTTTGGTTTAAAGAACGTTGGGGAAACTTTTCAGAGAGCAATAGATTATGCTTTCAATGACATCAAGCACATTGTTCAACCATATTTAAATGATTTACCAACGCATTCACGAAATAGAATTGATCACTAGATGCATCTGAGAGCCATTTTTTTATGCTGCCTGTTAGAAAATTAAATATTACAGAGCAATGAAACACATAAAATATGCGGAAAATAAAAGCACACAAAACACATAAAACTAGAGAGACATAGATATACGTGGTTCACCCAGTTTGGGCTACGTCCACCCCGAACAGCCAGTCCTTCCTTTCTATTATCCAGCAAAAATGAAGAGACAAAACCTACAGTAGATCCGCTGTAATATCCTCTGTTCTCTCTCACAGTCTCCCTCTCTGTTTCTCGCTCCGAGAATACACACATAATACACAGCCGCAATACAATACCCTCATATATACAAGGGGGTTTCCTTCTAGGGCAAAAAACCATAATCTAAACATAACTTCTACCGTCAGATCATTTGCCTAATGAACGACCTAGATTGACTGGAAATTACTATACTTTTACAAGGCGCCCCCGAACCCCTAGCCGGGGGCGTTGCCCCCCCAAAACCCCTTTTTTGTGGGGGTTCGGTGTGCGTCGCGCCCCCCTTGGACCCCCCACTAGCGTACCTGACTACGAGCGTGCGCGCACGCCCCTATGTACATACACGCAGATACAAAGCGCAACAAGATAATTCCAAATGCCTCCATCCACACTCTCGACACTAAGACGCCTTCAATCCTAAATGTGTGTTTTGTGTTGGTTCTGGTTGATTTCTTAGATTCGTAGTTTTAAAAGAAGGAATTCGAATAGACCCACTGAAGGTACAAGCCATTCTTGATTTTCCTGCACCATCAAACTTACTTCATATATAGAAACTTCAAGGAAAGGCTAACTTCCTAAGGAAGTTCACTCCAAACTATGCCAAAATGGTTAAAGGATTTACACGATTATTGAAAAAATGAGTTCCCTTCCATTGGGACCAAGTTGCACAAGATTCTTTTGATGCTGTCAAGGACCATCTTGTCTAAGCATCATTAATATATCCTCCTAATTATCAAAATGATTATTTCCTATATATCGCTGCGGCTAAAATGACCATCGCTATGGTTTTGGTCCAAGTAGAATATGGAATTGAACATCCGATCTATTATTTGAGTCGTAATCTCAATGATACAGAAGTTAAGTACTCGTACGTAGAAAAGCTAAGCTTGCCTTGGCAGTTGTTCAAGCTATCCAAAGATTTCACCATTATATCTTGCTCCGAAAAACAACAATAATTTCAGATTGCAACCCCATGACTTACATCTTATCACGTCAGTTTCTGGGGGGAAAATATTCAAAATGGATTGTCATTATATAGGAATTTGATTTGGAATTCATAAAATCCAAGTCAATGAAGTCTTTAGTTTTGGCTGAGCTTCTCTGTGACCTTCCCTCTGATAGTAATGCAACTATGTCGGAACCATCTATTCCAGACGAGTCTCTGTTTTTGATCGGATCATCTAATCTCTGGCATGGAAATTTCATCATTTATCTCCAAACCCAAAATTTTTGACCTAATACCTCTCGCTCTGATTAATGACATATTCGATACCAAGCCAAAGATTATCTGATCGTCAACGATACACTTTATCGTCATGGTGTCGATACATTTTAAGGACATGCCTCACTCATGAGGAGGCTGAAAAAGTGTTAAATGATTGCCATGCTGGGGCTTGTGGTGGACATTTATCTGGTTATGCTACCGCATAGAATATACTCCGCGCCGGTTACTTTTTGCCTACTATTTTTCGAGATTGTATCCTCACAAGTCATAAGTTGTCATGCATGCTAGATTTATGATCGTAAAATCTGCAAACTGCCGACGACAATGCATCTTGTTGTCTCTGCTAGACCATTTATGAAATGAGGTATTGACTTCATGACCTATAACCCTCCTTTGTCTGGGGGGAATGGTTATATTATTGTCGCAGTCGACTATTTTACCAAATGGTCCAAAGCGATGCCTACATTCAACAACACAGGACAAAGCTGCATTGTTTTAATTTAACCATGTTATTGCATGGTTTGGGTCCCACAGGCTATAGTTAATGATCATGGGAAGAAGTTTCACAACCATATGATTTCTGAATTGCAAGCCAATTTAGGATTGTCTCATGATAATTATACTCCTTATTATCCACAATCAAATGGACAAGTTGAGGCTATTAATAAAATTCTTAAACGAATGATAGGAGTCCGTAAAAGGAAATGGCACTTGATCCTGTACTCTGTCTTGTGGGTGTATCGAACCTCGGTGAGAAACGCGACCAGATTCACTCCTTTTCAATTATTGTATCGTCTGGAAGCTATCTTACGAATCCAATGTGAAATATCATCATTAAAACTCGCGATGGACTTGTTACCTGACACCTCAAAAGAAGAAGCACGTCTCCTTAACCTCATCCATCAATTGGCCAATGAAGCGCATAAGAGATGTATAAAGGCGCAATATGACAAAAATGTCTAGCCTCGCATCTACTCAGAGGGTGACTTGGTCCCTATTTATGATCAAGAAGTTGATGTTATAGGTACAGGGAAATTCAAGCCAATATAGCATGGCCCCTATATTGTCAAAAGAGTTCTTGCTAAGGGTGCCTACGAGTTAGTTGATTACAATGGAATTCCATTGGAACAGCCTAGAAATGGGTTGTATTTGAAACGTTACTATGCTTTATCATGAGCGTAGTAATTTTTTGTATTATATTGTTTATATGCTGTTGATTTGCATTCACTATCTTAATTTTTTTTTTAGAGTTTTCTTGATGTTAGTAATCCGCTTTACATTTTATGGCAGATGTCTGAATCTTCAGAACCATTTTTTGGATATGCTGATGGTGCTAGTCGTAGTACGCAGAATCTATCCTCTGCAGCGTGGGCCATTTTCACTCTAAATGACGAGTTAGTGAGTTTTCAAGGGATTTGTATTGGTAGATCGATGAATAATATCGCTGAGTATAGTGCGTTGATCGAACTTATCTATGATGCCATTTCATTTGGTATTAACTGCATAATCATAAGGTTAGACTCACAACTTGTGGTACTACAACTTACTATTATATATTCTGTTAGAAATCAAACACTTCTTAGATTGTTCCTAAGAGTTCAAATTTTGGAGAGAAATTTTGATTTCATTCAATATCAACACATTTCCAGAAATATGAACACTTTAACTGATTCATTAGCCAATCAAGTTTTAGACAGACATTTGCGACATAGATAAATAAAAAATTCACATCATTGAATTGGATTACGCATTAAACATAGGAAAAACTCTGAAAACACATAGATAGATAGTTATAGGTTTTTTAAAAAATTTGTGCCCAAGACACGTTGGTCATCTGACCTCAAAATGTATGCAAAAATCACAAGTAAACTAGTGGTGCTCATGATATCAAGATATAGATTTAGCAATCCTACGAAGAAACCACATCCAACGGCTAGGAACCCGAATTGTGTGTCACTGCAGTCGCATGGGAAGCTCTTCAATCCGACAATCCAGAATCTCAAAGGTCAACCCCTCTATGTGCTGTTGGAGCTCAGCAAGAGTCTCAGCCTTATGAAGGTCCTGAAAGACTACTCTCCCGATAGGCCTCTCTACTGGCGCATCCGCTTCGCGCTCTGGTTCCTCTACTGGTTGAACACGACCAATACCTGCATTACATTAAACATCTATTTTAGTCTTGGAAAGAAATAAAAACACAAAAAAATTTGTATAAACCTTATAAAAATCAAAAAACATGGTCAAATCATTCTTACCTATTGCACCCCACTGAGCGCCTTCCAGTAAAACTAGATCTGGATCTCCTCAGAAGTCGACACCTACATATGCATACTCATCGATGGCAACGATTTGTCACCGGAACAAGGCGAAGAATGTAGTCGAGAACACAACGATCGATTGGCCTACATGCCGACCCATGAGTTATACCCATCTCTACATTCGAGGAACTCTAGGACTAGATATATCCAGTGTTACATGTTGTGGCTGCATCAGTGGAATCCATTCCAAAGCGAAGGAGATAAGGATGGAACCATAACTGAAATTTTTCTTCGTTCCTCCCTTTGCTTTATTCAGTTGTTCCCTTATCTGAGATAGAAAAGCTTCATATCAGTTGAATACTGTTGGCTCTAAGCACTCTAGCGCATATTGCATATATGATCTGTTCGCTACATGGAGTGTAACGGTGCCAGCTAGTTTAGCGATTGTGAATAGGATGGTCCTCAAAGGCAAATCCCTGACATCACAGATGTTTATTTTTCCATCTTTGCTAGGTTCTGACCCCGGAGAGCAATACTGAATAACATAATCCCTCACTGTTTCTCCTCCAACGACAGATCCTGTGAGTGAAATGGGAAAACCTCTCCTCAACAAACCTGTGAGAAAATACATATCCTCAACTGTTATGGGAAAAACTTGATTTTTTATGTCAAATGCCTCGATTGCCAGATCCCATGCTCAAACAAGGAATTCTGGGATTTCTATTTGTTGACTCATTCCCGACAATTTGAAGTACTTAAGTAGCCTGCAATCTCTTAAAGCTCTTACAGTACCCAGATCATTCAAGGCAATCATATTTTGTTCTTCATGTTCTCTTTCTCTCCATGTAATTGTCATTATTATCTGATGGAAACTTGAAAATCAACCATAAGATCCATTAGATACCATTCATTGCAAAAAACTAGGCAAATTTTGGACACAGTATGAAAACCAAAAGCTTCAACTGCACCCAACGCACTCCCTGGGCTGAGACAGTGCATTGAACATGCAGGTACAATTCACTGTACCTGCTTTGCAACGTAGGTTTCGACATTCAGGGGGCCCTCAATTTGGGCAGAATTTACCCTGGGGGCCTCAAAACCCTAAAAAATTGAAAGGAATGGTAATGAAATGAATACTGAAAGAAAGAGGAGGTTCATGGCACTAACCTGGATCAAACGACGATGAAATCTGTCCATAGAAACAACCGCAATCAATGACTGAAGTTCAGGGGAAAAATCAGGTTCAGAGCTCCAAAATGCAAATGGAATGGTAAAAATTAATAGTGAAACTGCCTTTTATAGTCATTTAATTATTTGCAAATTAAATTTATTGCTATGACTATAGTTTTATTATGTTTTTATCATGAAATAGGTATTTTTAATCCATTTGATGTTGTTCTGAACAAAAAATACAACTGATGAACATATTAGTCGTGCAGATTTATTCAAAGAATGACTTGACCACAAAGCATACTTTTTCTCCTTATTTTTCAAGCTTTGATAAAAACGAAAAGGATTTGAAGCGCACTTTTATCTCTTTTTCAAGCTTCAATAACAGCAAAAAAGGAACCCCTGGAGTCTTCTTTCAGCTCTTTTCAGACTCCGATAATGTGAAAATATTGCCGAGCACTTGTCATTTCGAGCTCGTTAAAGTAAATGAATTGATATCTACTCAGTATAAGTTTAACCCTTTTCCGGACTGAGATGGATTATTTACGAAAATGGAATACCTTGGTTAAACATGACCAAAGAGGTTCTTTCAGATATTATTTTACACTTTTTCGGATCTGAGAGACAAATTTACGAAAAAGTACTTTTGGAGTTCTCTTTTGTCTTCTTTTTCAGACTCTCTAAATATGAAAAAGGACCGAGCTATCACTATCGTTAAGCTCGTTAAAACATAAAATAGTGACAGGCTTGTCGATCATGGTCGGAATCGAGTTTCATTCATCGCTAGACTCGTTAAATTATTAAATAGCGATACTTTATTCGCCCAAAGGGTTGAATTATAGATCAAGAAAATGTTATCCTCCTCAAGCTTGTTAAAAATAAAGAGGTACTGGTCGACGAATGGCCGGGGAAAATTTGGGAAAAGCAAGTAAAGTTTCTTTTTGGTAGCAAGTCGCTCTTGAACATGACACTTCTTTTACTCCATATCCGTGACTGTTTGGGTTGGGTAATCTTCTTGACGGTTCATTCACACCTATGGTTCATCATACCTTCACTTCGGTTTTGGGTCAATGCTACCAACTCATCATAGTGTCACCGATATGTTCAAGAGAAGTCATCCAGTGATTAAAAACTCATCCATCTGCAATACTCATAAACCTTCATTTTCATGACCGTCATCCTTGAAAATTGCTATATCAAGTCACACCCTTGTCTCCGAAATCAACAACTCTTGTTTTGCAATAAGGTGACTTCCTATCGACAACAAATCAATATCCAGGAATTTCACTTAAAAACATCAGATTCCAGTACCATGAGGCTTGTTACAGCATCGACAAGATCCTCGCTTCTGGACCTTTGATCGAAAGATTTTGTTTGGTGTTTGAAATGAAATCATCTATTCACGCCTTACGAAATGTACTGCAGTACCTTGAGGGCCATTGAAATTAATGGTGGTTCTCTCACATTTGTTAACAACTCACATCATTGACTGGTAATCAAATGATGTCTTTCTATGTTTGACGACAAATCATATATTTGCATGGCTAGACTTGTACCCGAATGATCGAGTGAACGAGATAAGAAGACCCCGGATCTAGTTTCAGCCATCTGGGTTGCAATTTCAGGATTTTTGTATACATCATCTATACGGCGACATTACATATATATTTTCATCCAAACATGGGCCTATATCTGTAGGTGTGTCTACATCTAGGCAACATTCCAGTGTAGACAACTTTCTGAATTATGTAAATGTTATTAGATTGTTTTATGTGCTGACTATGGGAATGCCTACCCTCAACAATTACGATCAATAGAGGATATATCATGATGTAATGTATTGTAATATTGATGTAGGTGACCACTCCGCTTTGTCTCCAGGCTCATCACAGTGTAAAGCATCTCAATCAAATGTTCTTATTATTTGGATCTCATGCTTTAGGGGAAAATTGTTATAGGTCAATTTGGGCACCATTCCCAATGACCTGGTTAAATGGGAATCATCTCCAGGACCGATGATCAAGGGTATATCATTCCCTATCATCTCAGTTGCTACATGCCCTAAGATAGGAAACAACATAAATAAAAAAATACTTTCATCAAGCAAGGATTTCCATGGTTTGAAGCTTATTATTTAACATATGAGAGCTCACCAACGTAGGCTCTAAGGGGCCTAAGTGTGTTGCATATGCAGGTAGCCCCATTCAAGGCTAATCTGAAGATCACTTCCCGACATTCAAAGGTGCGTTGGTCATATTGGGAGTGAAATTCTCATTGTTTTGGAATCTCCACTTGGCCAGTGTCTTATAGAAGGGTTCACATGTGTCAAGCTTAAGATCCAAGTGTCCATTTGACATATACATGAATGGAAACATGTATTGCCTATTTTTGGAATGTTGTTGATTGCAAAACAACCTACAGTTCATCTATAAATTAAACACAGATCTAAGTGTTTGAAGAAGAAGAATTTGAGTAGAGAAATGCTGGAGAATTTTCAATTGAGAGTTTGATTTGTGGAGCTGCTGCTGGAGAGATTTATGCTGTGATGAGACTTGGGAACTCTGCTGGAAGGTCACTTCAAATCAGTCACTAGGTTGTAACCTCTCCTTCTATCATCAATAAAGAGTACTTCTTGTTTTTCCCTACATGCATCTATGTTAACTTTGATTTTCCATGTTGTAAGATCTTGGTTGATGAATGTAGTTTATGCTTAACTGATTTAGCTAAATAGCTTCAATAGATATCTATATTATTGCATCTTCTGTTGTTTCAAAGTTCTTTCTTGTAGGAATCATTCAGCCAACAAAACCGCTTGAATTTGAAGTTGTAGCAGAATCAACATAAAGGAGCCATTTGGAAGCGATTGAAACAAGTAAGCATCCAATACTCTCTGTGTATCTGCTTAGAGTTAGGAGAAATGGTAGTATAGTCTTTCACCTATTGTTCTAGACTAGCACCTGTGTAGATTAAAATTCTGGCACAACAACAAGTTTGTGCAATTATTCTTCAACTAGATCCATATTTGTGCTCTAATAATTTTACATTGTATCAGAGCTACAAGGGTTTGGAGAAGTTGCGTGAATTTTTTTTTGTAGGTTTGAAGAGCAAAGAATTGGAAATTTTTCAAAGATTTGATTTGCAGATCATAGTATTAAAGAATTGTCGCAATTGATTCTACAGCCACAAAGTGAAAGAATGGAATTCCCAACTTTCACTATTCTCACTCCATAAAATTACTATGAATGGAAGCCAATGATTTTGCTTCATATTAGGAGCAAAGGCTTGTACCAAATAGTCATGGGAATTGAGACAGAACCAATGTCAGAGGATGAGAAGTCGGATTGGCTTAACAAATCTGGCATGGCTTATGGAAGATTGTGTCTATCTTTGTCTCGTGATATTCTTTATGAGACCAGAAATATTAAATCACCACATGAAATCTGGACTACATTGAAATGATTATATGGTGATGAAAATGATCTATAAGAACACCATTTGGAGGCAAAGAGATCTAGTTATTGTAACAGTCATGAAAATGGCGAAGACTCCAATAATATGGAGAAATATTCTCAAGACAATGTTGAACAAGAATACTTTTCTTCTTCTATTGTTAATGAACCTATTGTAGATGATAATTTTATCTTTTCCAATAATGAAGACATTGCACACGAGGAAAAATATTCCTCTGCTAGTGATGAAGACACTAATTTCAAAAACATAGAAGAGGACTTTGATTCCTCTACTATTGATGATGTTGATGATGTAGATCTGACGGGGTCTCAATTTAATGATGCCCCACATGCACTCTTAGTCACAGAGCCATGCATTCCCATGCATGCATCTAAGGAGGAATTTATAACACCATGTATGTTCATGCATGCATCCAAAAAGGCATCTATAAAGCCACACATGCATATGCATGCATCCCTAGAGACAACCATTCTCATGCATGCATATAGGGTACATGAATATGATCGTCAAATACATGACGAAGTTGCAGGGAATCCATATTGGCATGCAACCATGTATAAGGAAATTCAATCCTTGATCCAAACATGGAAGTTGATACCCCTACTTCCAAAAATGAAGCTTATTCCTCCAGATCCATGATGGGATCATCGATCTTCAGTATTGTCCTAGTTCCGAGCATACTGTTGATATCTCACCAAGAGTTCATTGAGCAGAAGTTTCAATTTCTGCGACATCGTCTTGGGGTGAAGGAAAAAAATGTCAACAAGTTCCTGGCCCAACCAAGAAAATACGCCTATTTGCGTAATTGTACACAAGAAAATGTCAACAAATGTCAAGAAAATATGCCTATCGACGTAATTATCACAACCAATGCATATTTTTCACAAACTAAATTCACTCTTATAATGAATACGGCACAAAATTCACTCTTCTAGTGAATAAGGCACATTTTTCACTGAGATCTGACTATCATTTTGAATTAAATTGGTTGTTTTTATTTATGAAACACCTTTTATAGCATGTATTCAACAAAGGAGATTAATGAAATAGTTAATACCACCAAAGTTCTCAATTAACCATATTTTAGTTCATTTATTCGTTGAACATTGCTTATAAATATCAAAAGAAAGATGTTGAATAAAACATGATAATATTTTTATGGAGATACTATTAACACACTTGCATGACAAGATCGTGGTTTCTAATGGTCCATTGATTACGATTGGTATTTATAACTCAACCTAGAGGAAAAGAGTAACAACAAAGCTCAGACCTTAGGAATTGTGCATGCTAGGTATATGCGTTATTTTTTTTTTAAATTTCCGAGAGTTGGTTTCTTGGTGTCCTAACAAGCTTGATAGTAGAAAAAGACATATATATAACTTGAAGAAGCTAGTAGAACTACCATTCCCCTGAATCCCAATATGTTTAAAAATATGCTTTGGATTCTTCAGGTTGATTGAGTCTTCAAGATTGTAGAGGTTTATGGATTTCTCAGTAATCATAACAAAGGATATTTTTTTCTCAATAAATTCATAAAAATCCTACAAAAGAACTAGTTAACGCCAATAAAATTGAGGTATGCATGTAAATTAGTCTATACAGAGAATTTTCTTGGCCATTCGCAAGGATTACTGGTCAAGATTCCACTGGTTTTGTTCATAGATGTTTTATCTGTGTTACATTATTCATAAGTGAGACAATTTTGACTGAACTCATATAATTTTGGCTAAAATTCCACACCAACTTGGGAATTTCACCCAAAAAAATAAATTTGATATGGCTTCGTACCTTGTTTATGCTAGTGTATATTTGAATTTATTCAAAGTCCTACTTAGGTTGCAACACTCAAATTCCAATTTGGTGACCTAGTACAATTTTGGTACCTGTCACTTTGGAAACACAAAACTTAGTTATGTTTCTATCAAGTACATAATTTTTTCCTTATAGAATGCAAGAAAATATTGCTTGATCCTTTAGCCAATAAATAATCCTTTGAAGCCCTATCCTTTTTAGAAGGAAATGGAATTTTTGAAGTATAATAATAATATTCATTTATGTGACTGTTCATATTCGAAGGGAAGCCCCTAGTGTTTCCAATTTATGTTTGTGGTAATTTTTTCTTGGTGAAGGTGTGTTGAAAAACAAGAATATGGAACATTTGTTTAATTAAAAGAGAAAGAAACAATTCATACCTCTTCCTATAGATTCGAAAAACTCTGTAACAAAGTATTTCCAACATTGATAAATATGTTGCTTATAAGGATTTTTAAATAGAAGGAATTAGAAGAAGTCAAAGGTTTTGACCCTGAAATTATTTTCTTAGATTATCTTACTTTTATTGGATATATTGCACTCTTTTGAGTAAAACATGTGGAAGGAGGAGGATAAAATCAATTTTTACCTAATACCCTCGGGGATTTTGTAAATATGTCAATGCTTTATATAGTACTATAAATAGTACAAATAACATGGACACTTTGTTGTGAGTGTTAGATCTACCCCACAACAATCCCAAAAAATTACTTCTACATTTCACATCAAAAGTAAATTTACAATAAAAGAACCATTAAAAAACAATATTACTGGTGATGTTGGAGAAGGTGGTGATGACAATCACCCCTAACTCACTCTAGAAAATACTCACGTTGTTGGAATAAGTTCAAATACAAAGAGAAATAACACATGATGAAATACTAAGGCTGTACCCAAGGAATTGAGTATTCAAGTGATGTAAATTGATGACATTGATGAAATAGAGAAAATACCAAACTGAGCCAAAGAGAAAGTGCTTTAAAGCTAGTATATTTCCAAGCAATGGGCTCAATAAGACCCTATTGATTTCAAGGTTGAATTAGTGACATTACATTATACAATGTATGATAATAGTTCTAAGCAAATATGATTCGAACATGTATATTTGAAAAATAAAAAAGGGGTTGATAAGATATAATTAGAAATTGATGTCAAATGAATAAAATATTCCAAATTATATGATTTCCCTAAGGAAACTGGAGATGTGTATTCAGTTTCTAAGAAAAGAATAGAAAAATAGTGTTAAAGAAGAGAATAAAGGAGTTGGAGATGTACTTTCTACATAACACACTGTTTTCTAAACCCATATACACCATTAAGTTGAGTTAGGTTTATAAATAAAAGTCAAGGAGTAGAGAAACTTCAAATTTATTAATTGAAATCCGACAATACATAGCTAATAATATAAATAAAAGGATTAACATAATCTTGGAAGTATGGTAAGTGGCTACGAATTAAATTAATTTGTCTGTAAAGATTAATTGTCTTAATGAATACTTGCAAAGGACTTAAAAGAATCATTATATATTCTATAAGGATGTTTTAACTACATTTATTATGAAGTTTCATATGTGGATGAAGCCTAAAGAAAAGAAAACAAATTTGCAATCTCAAAACCAAATAAAGCACTTAAAGGCTTATTGGAAGGAGAAAAAGCTCAACAGGGACAATGGTTGGAAATTGAGTACGAGTTATATTCCTTCCTTCTCCTCCTTATTTTTCGGATTCCCCTCCCCACCTTTTATTTTATATATATATATATATTCGTGTTGTAAAATTCCCTTATTAATCTTATTTTTTCTTTGCAACTTCATATATATTCTTATATATAATAACTTATTGTAATTTTATTTATTGTTCAAATAATATTATTTGTCAATTAAATTTTTTCAAATGATTATTGGACCATAAATATATATTTTATTCCCTTACAAGTTTTTGTATCACTCACTTTTTTCAGTGTTTTATAGTTTTCTTACTTTTTTTTTAGTCTTTTATAGTTTTCTTTTTTCTTACATTCTATTTACCTATTTAATCATTAATATCATATATCTCTAACTTAACATACACATATAAAACCTTTAGTCAAATTATTAATCTTTTCTTTAGAGTTTAATAGTTTATATAAATTAATTATATAATTATTTATGATAATATAACATCAAAATTACAATATTTTATCCCTTTCTTTTCCTTAATTTATTATATAATATAATAATTAAGTATTAATTTAATAAATAATTTTTTTTCCTTTCTTATTTTTTATATATTAATTTTCCTTATTTCTTGATCTTTCTATTTATATCAATTAGTTTCCTTAACCTTCTTAGTATTTTTAATTTTTTCTTATATTGACTAAATTATTTTTAACATTTTATTAAATATTCATCTTAAATCTCTCTTAACATTCTTATTTTGATTAAAATAGTTTATATTTTTTAAGGGATAATTTTGAAATAACATACACCTTACTATTTAATCATAGAGATAGATCGTTTTTTTCATTTTGGTCCTGAGGATGAACCACATTAGAGGGTTTGAAATGTCAACCAACAAATAATGATGATGTGATTAATTCGAAAGTAAGTTTCAAAAATTAATATGTATCAAAAAAGTATGAGATCAAATAATAATTAGAAGAACTTGTGTGTGTGTGCAGAGAGAGAGAGAGAGAATTGTATTATTAAAAAAATCTGGTAACCATGCCAAAACCTTTACATATTTCAATCTTCTTTGGAGGTTTTAAATTGAGCAGTATGAAGGCTCAATCCAAACCCTCAAATGAGTTCCCCATGAAACAAAAATTTTAGTCCCATTTCAACTAATTTTTTTCCAAAAAACTCCCAATATCCAGACACATTTACATTCCATTATTCACTACTTATGTTTTTATTTAGTACGACTTCTTGTTTTCCTTGGTGAAATGCGTTTTCCTTTCTTCCAAAATTGAGTTGATCACATGTTTTATTCTATTTTCGATAAATCATTTTTTGACAAGTGATTTTTGAATTCTTCCTCATATGTCTGGTTTGCCTAAGAGGATGTTTTACTAGCAAAAATCCTTATGGATTTAGGAGGGGTTCCATTTTCCATGAGGTTTTACTTGTTTTCGACTTTTGCAAGTCCAGAGGATCCTCATTGGCATGCTTTTTTTCCTGTTTGACACACACACACACACACACACACACACACACACACACACACACACACACACACACACACACACACACACACACACACACACACACACACACACACATATATATATATATAAGTGAAAATATACACGAGCCACCTTAAAGAAACTTTTAGTTGAAAACATGAAGCATCCCTAGGTCTACAATAAAAATTTATAACCCATTAAGAAAAACCTCTCAAGTTTAGGGGGGAAAATAATGGTGAAAAAAAAATGGCACAATTATTTTGTTACAAAAATAAAAGAAGAGGAAAGTGGAAGAAAAGAAGAGAAAAAATAAAATAAATAATGATTATTTTTTACTGAAGTGTATGTAAGATTCAAATGTTAACAATAAAACATCAAAAAGTAGCATTAACACTTGCATAAGAAGCACCACATATAGGTAAAATGTCAATTAGGTTTATCTTGGGTGGTTAGGAGGAATGATTGAGATCCTCCTCACCCAGGTTCAATTCAGATAATGATGCAATGGAAACAAGCCTTGTTGTTGTTATTTAATTGCTTCAAGCTCAAAGTGTACTTCAAGCCTATGTTGAAGGAAAAGGTCATCACCACTTCCAAAAAAACAAAATATAGATGTGGTTGATAGCATAGAATCTCTTAACTTATCAAATTGATCAGAAGTAGTAAAATAAATATATCAAAAAATAAATGTGTAGGTGAAAATCTCCATGAGGCACCTTAAATAGACCTATAGTTGAAACCTATTTAAAGGAATCCCTAGGTCTACAATAAAAATATCACCCCATCAAGAAAAACCTAGTAGGTTTGAGGGGGAAAACAATGGTGAAAAACAATTGTCACCATTGCTTTATTAAAAAATAAGAAGAGAAAAGTGGAAAAATAAAGAGAAAAAACCAAATAATATTTTTTTTTACTAAAGTGTATGTAGGATTCTAATGTTAACAATAAAACATCAAGAAGTAGCCTTAGCACTTTCACAAGAAACACAACATCAATATCAAAAGTATCTGAAGGATTTTAGTATCAACAATAAGACACCAACAATAGAAAATTACTACACCTTTCACATAATGTCATACATCGTCTAGCACCTTATCCATCCTTCATAAGCTTTAAAAACAATTGGGACCATAAAAAAAATCACCTACATGTTGCACAAGAATCTACAAGATTGCCACTATCTCTCACAATTTTCAAATATTACAAGCACAAAAGTGATTGATAGAGATAAAAAACTCATATTCAACCCATTATAACAAATCTCAATCACAAAATATCTCTACATTACCAAAACGAAAGTATGCAAGATCTCCCATAGACTATAAGATACTCTGCAACATATAACAACCTATAGGGAAAAAGCTATACCAACAATGCAATATCTGGTTCAAATGCTGCAATGCAAGAAATACTCACCACATGCATAAAAGACTACTCCACACATCATAATGAGGTGCATAATCTCTAAAAAAGCTCTCTAAATTCATAATTCAATTGTAAAAACCAATCAAAGATTCAAATACTGTTATATGGTCTAAACAACAAAACCAAACAAAAACTTTAGTGAGGTAGGATTTGTACTCACACATGGGGGAGAAAGTCATATTTTCACAATGATATAAGAAGTGGATAGCCTTAGTTGTTAAAGACGAACTAAAATAAGCTAAAGTTAGATTTTAGCAAGGTCACTTCAGTTGTTTTTGGAAATATGAGGTAATGATAGAAAATACCATTTAAAATGAATGCACAAAGTAGTAATAAGAGGATGTCACATCCTCCACCATGCCACCTTTAAACCATTTTTTTAAAGCACTATTGTAGTACTCAACAACCCCCCATTTTAGTTAATATTAGTATTAATAAATAATAGGGGCTCTTTTAAGTCTTTAGATGAAATCCCTTTATTTGAATAGAATAGGACAATTCTAGTTTTTGGTTATCAAAAATTTAATTTAAGTAAGAAAATTCCCCTATTAGAACTATATATCGGAGTTTAGGTTTTAAAAAAAAATAATCACGAATAAAACACACATAGGCTTTTACTCTTTTAGGGATAAGAACTTTTATGTACACCATGCCTCTCAAATAAATCTCTGATATCAATCTTTTGATTAAGAGTTCCAAATAGTTTTAAAAGCCTTAAAGTATTAAATATTTTTCGCGTAAATAATAATTAAATGTCAGAACCCACATAAATATACATGGAATTTTAGAGTTCTCATATTGAGGGTTTCCATATGAGAATCAGCCAAAAATCCTCGATCTATGATATCCTCACCCCTCTAATTCCCTCATCCTTCTGATACTCTGATATTCCTATTCCTCGATCTCCGATATTTTCCATCGCTCATCCTTCTATCTCCGATATTTTCCATTTCTCATCCCTCGATCTCTGATAAGAATTTCCTCCCGATATCTGAATATACATATCACAAAATTTGATTGGATGTTACTCTTATGAAACCTGCGATATGAAACCTCCGATAACGTTTCCCGCCTATCCACACAACCTTTACATAAAATAAAGATTATTGAGAAAAAGGATTTCACATGTTTTAAAGTTACAACCTAAATATTTATCTGATACCAAACCTATGATATGATGATCTATACAAAAGCCCATGTGAACCTACATTTCCTTAATTAATTTCCAAGGGTAATGAATCTATGTTTTTGAAGTCCTAAAGGATTTGATTTATTGTGATATATTTTGCTCATAAAAGCATAGATTCATATCAAATATTGTCACTTGCCTTAGTGAATTATTCAATTAAGAAATTGTTGCTCATTCCTCCATTTTCTTCAAGGCTATCCCAGAAAAAAAGAATACAATGGAAATGTATAAATCTACTAAGACAAAGAATAAGCCTACGAGACAACAACAATTGCCTCCTCCTCCTTCAAAAACCACTAAAATTATCTTGTTGTTTATAGAAACCACATGCACTCCAGGTGCTGGAAATTATTCATGGGAGGCTATGTATAAGCTTTTTGAGGATGAAAACCCCAAGGTAGTAGCGAGAAAATCCACAACTGATGATTCTATCTCAACCTCCACGTCAACTTGGAGTGATGTTTCCAATTATTTTCTACACAAAATTGTGGCCCAACCAAAGATATTTCCATACACATACATGATTAAATGGGTCATCGAAGATTTCAATATTTCGGAGAGAAGTTTTTGAAATTCTGATCAGATAGTAATTGGGTAGTTTACCAGTGAGGATTTGAGGAAAATATATCACCTATTGCCTCCCCAAAAGAAGTACAACACAATTTGTGCAAAAGTTCAAGAAGGAAAATGAAGATCAAGCAGAGCCCATCAGGCAGTGGAGAAAATATTCCAACAAACACAAGCGTGATGATAAGGGTATGTATTAAATTGCCTCTCTTGTTGGGCCATACTGTTATATAGCTACCATGATGTGTAGGATGTATGGATACCCTAATACTTAGAAGTTCACAGACCTATGGTTACGTTTGATCGATGTTGCCTCAGATGGATACATAATGGATTGAGAAACTATATTATCTGATAATACTGCTTCCCAAATCCTTGATTATATAAGCAATCACATTTTTTCTCAGAATATTATGCCACCTTTCTACATGAGTGCTTATATAATGGATGTTGTTTGTTTTACCTTTGATTTTATCTCTATGGGATGAAAATGAACCATTGAAGATCCTATGCTCATAAAAGTATACCATTATATATTGTGGGAATCTAAATTCCAACCACATTTCTATAAAATATTCCATGAAGTTATGCTACCGATATACCGAGATGTATTTGAAGAGAAAGCCCCAAAACTTTCCAAAGAACCAATAATGACTTGTTATCTATAAGGAGATGGTTTGGGGAGGAATCCTTTATTTATATCCAGGTTTTCGGCTACCTAGCTAACCCTCATGTGTTGCCTCTCTATGTGCCCGATAAGCTCTTAACTCGAGAAATGGATTTTCAAAATGTTATAAATGGCCTCTCTAAAGTACTAAATCATGCTAAAAATACTATGTGACCTTCCTTTCCTATTTCCTGTGGAGTTTATGCCCTGGAAAATTTCAAGCATGTTGTTCTTGAAATTGATCGAATTCAATGTTTAAAATTCCCAATTGTCCCCAACAAAAAAATTGATCCTAATGATACCGCTAAGAATGTCACTGGACATGATAAGATCAAAATTTTTATGCATGAACAAGAAAATTTTGATGATATTTTCAAATAAGCTTCTACCTATTGACAGGTCGAAATATTAGCAGCATCACAACTTATTCCAAAATAATTCGCTGAGTTTAACCAATATCGAAACAAAAGAATAGCCAATATACCTTTGGATTTGTTGATAATTCCTCAACAAAACACATAGCAAGATAAAGCCCCGGCTTTTTCAGAAAAGGATATTGATTCATCTCAAGCCAAGGAAACAACCTCTTTATCTGTTGATCAGTCCAAAGCACCTCAAACTTGCAACGAGCTGGATGAGATTTGGGAACAATTTAGCTAGGTTATAAAAAAAAAAAAGGACTCAAGAATTAAAGTCTATACTGAAAAAGGAGATTGCACAGACCCCTGAAGTTACTGGGAAGACCTCACTCACTACTCGAGCTTCTAATAAGGCCATGTAAACTGATGATTTGGAAATCATCCTAGTTTTTCCAAACTCACAGGTCATCCTGAAAATAGAAGAAAACCCTCCTATCGATTTATTTTATAGTCCTAAACACAAATTTGTGGTCAACAGACAGAGAAAAAGGAGGAAAATTTATCGATCACATGCCTTATTTCCTTTGAATACTTATTTTCAAGTAGTATGGAAAGGTGAAAAATCCACCCCTATAGAAGATCTTGGTAATCTCTCACAGTTTTTCAGGAGCATATGCCATTGCCACCATTGATAAAGCCTCTGAAGTACATCAACTCCTAAGGGAGAAATATGAAATAATTGTGTAGTTAGAACAAAGTCTAGAGAATGGAAAAAAATCATTGAACAAAAATAGCAAGCTCAAATTGTAGAGCTTCAGAAGAATTTCAATGACTTGAAGCTTCAACATGAAGCTAATATGAAAATAAGGGACACAAAAATTCAGGTTCTACAACAAAATATAGAGCATTTGAAATAAAATCCTAAGACAAATGAATTCAAGAAAGAAGTAGGAGAGCTAAACACTCTCCTTGCTCAACAACAAGTTATATTTTGCCAGAAATTGGAAATGATCAATGACTTGTGCAAATGAAGTGATTCATTGGTGAATCAATTTTCTGATCTGAGGAAAGATTATGAGGATATCAAAGAGAAAACTTAAGGTTACATATATTGGCAAGATACTATAGAAGGGAGATCAACTGATCTCCTGATAATTGAAGAATCCCAAAAATAAACCATTTTAAACAAATGGGAAATCAAACTAAAATGTGGAGAAATAGGGATTGTTAGTGCCAGAAACATTTCCAAAAATCTCAATAAATTTTTTAGTGATAGTATACTACAAGAAAACTTGATCCAATATTTGCCTAAAGGTACTCTACCAGATGTTAAACTGTTAACCAAAACATGGCAGGACTTATCTAAAAAGAAAATTGAAAGTATAAAGAAGCTGTCAAAGGTTAGACTAGAAATCCATTGACATTTATTGGTCAAACATCATAGTCAATGGCTTATGTTGAGGTGTCCCTTGAATACAACTACTCATCTCCTTCTAGCACTCAGTGATGTAGTATTCACGAGACATATGCGCATGCAACCTAGTCATCCTCCCGAATTGAAACCAATGACAAATATATGCGATCTTCAACAGAAAATGGGAGAACAATACTCATCTCAACGATAGTCACTCTGTTGCAATAGAAAATATACTATTTTCCTTTACCTTATTTTAAGGATGGATTATTTAAATCAATCCAGTATTTTATATTACTTTTCTATAATTTTATTTTTATTAGAAACTATAAATCTCGTTCATTGTAATGAGGAAGGGGTTTTGAATTTTTGTAAGAGATCTTTTAGTTTGCACTACTTTAGCTTCAAGTCATCTTAATAGAAAGATGAACCAACATTTTTTCTCTCATGAGAAGAGTCATCATATATCAGGTACTACTATCTATTTATTTTTGACACGTTTATGAGTTGAATGGTTATTTAATTATGTTTATTCATATATTATGTTTTTGCAAAAAATTAGACATTATCACTATTGAAGTGTATGGTTGTAATATTTTAAATATATGTATGAACAATGACATGTTTTATGTTGTATGTTTTATAAAGCAATTTAATTAACTATTTAATTAAATTAGTTATACTTATCTGTATTCACGTAATAAATGATTTGATGATATATATTCTCTTATTTTATATGAGATCTTTTAAAAGTCACATGTAAAGAGAGAATTATTCCGGGATATACATAGTTTAAGTCCTTTTATTCTTATTTCATTAGTTTTAATTACATTATCATATTTATACTTCTATATACCATCCATTTATATATTTTTCAAGGGAGATTGGTCCCATTATCCCCAGTTAGAGCCACCACACGAAACCGAAAAGGAGTTGCTTTAAGTTCTTGACTGGGTGGTTTTCATCGATGTTGAGGCTGAGAATTCCGAGGTTACAACATTTTTGGCGCTAGAAGGAGGGCTTGAAGACTATGAACGGCATTAAGGCTTAATCCCAAAGCAAACGACCATAAAAATTGTCAATCCCCCTCAAAATCCCCTCCAACTTCAAGATCCGATTCAATATGTCCCACTCCTAGATCTGAAGTTTTTGAAACAACCATAAAATATCCTAGCACACTTCCTAAGTTAGCTGGTCAGACTTCCACATCATTACCTCAAGAGTCACCTGAAGTTCAAAACTTGATCCAAGCATTGGAAGGAATTTCTATTTAGAAGAAAAACCTGTTTAGTCTGAAGTCTCTGAAGGAAGTGTATCATCAGCCTTACAAGTTTCTCGTGTATTGACCCAATCTCGGAGTGGGAAAATTGGAATGATTCTTTTCAGTTTCCACTATCGATTCATCGAAGAAAATTCCTTACCTCAGAAACTCAAATCCTCTACTAGTGAGATAACACCATATTCACCACCTCACGCTCCTTTATTCGATCCTTCAAATCCTTCTATACCTTCTTCTTACCATCCGAAAAATCCTTCCATCCACATTCCTCTGACATAAGCAACCGGTGCTATCATAATCAGTAGCACTATAGGGGAAAATTCTTCATCCACACAATCATATTCAGCCTCTGGATCATCTACATATTTCTCTATTCCTACAAACCCTATAATGGAAGACAAATTTTGGAATAATCCAGGAGCAATCCAAATGGCACCATCACTCCATCCTCTACCTAAACATCCAGAGATATGGTTACCAAAGTATAATCCTGATGATGGACTTCCTGGTGAGGAATACCTTCATAATTTCAAGTTGGCCATCAACCTTAATGGGGTTGTAGAAAAGAATTGCGTAGTCAAACTTTTCCCTTATAATTTTGAAGGATCCACAGGGTCATGGTATTTATCATTTACACCAGGTTCAATTAACAATTGGGATACATTTGATGAACAATTTTTGACAAAATTTGGAGATGATTGCACAAAAAATACTTCAATCAATGATCTATCTAATCTTAAAGCTAATACAAATGAGAAGATAAAATATTTTAACTCTAGATTCAATATATTATTAAATAAAATTCCTGAGACTTCTATACCTGGTGATGATGTGCAGATCGAATGGTATATATTTTCTCTTCCTTCTAATATTGCAATATTCGTAGACAAAGCTAATAAGACAACTTTGATTGAGAATATGAAAGAAGCTCTATTTGTGGAGAAGATAATTCTTGCTTTGGAAAAGAATAATTCTCTCAAAGAAAGGAAAACCAAGAAGACCATTTTCAAAGATGAATCCAAAAATAAAGCTCCCAAAGATCCTTTCGATTTGGAAGGATTACAAAAGGTCCTCAAAACAATGTCTAACAAAATGGTAGAGTTTAAAAAAAATGTCGTTGAATCTTCAAAAAGGCATTTTTGTTATTTTAAAAAGACTCATCCATCAAAATAGAAACCCCCTGCCATTATATCAAATGTAGAAACCGATAAAGTGAAGAAGAAGAAGAATCAATCTTAGCCGTTGAAGAATCACAAGAGGAAGAATTAGCTGAAGCTCATGGATTATGGGATTTCATTATAACCACTTCAGAGAATTAAGAGGAAGAAGAAGCCATGATAGTAAGTAAAATAATACAGGGACCTATTGATGCTCGTTAATCAAGCCAAGAAAATAAGTTCCCTACTCCTCAAACTAAAGAAAAACCCACAGTGAAAAAGTCAAATTCTATATCTTCCGATCCTGTTCCAAATTCTTCCAAAACTCCTCCTGTATCTAAAACTTTGGTAGTCTATGATACCATAGAATATAAAATCATTGAAGACATGAAAAATGTTAAAGCTAAAATTTCCTTGTGTGCGGTAAGAAATTGAAAGCAACAACATAAATTCTTACCCAAAAAATTGAATGCATTTCCTGCATCCCCTTTACCCACTGCTGTTACTGCAAAAACCTCAAAAGGGAAAGGTAAGCCTCTAAACGATCTTTCATATAATTTTCTTCCAATGCTATTCTGATTGGAGATAGATCAAATTATCGCACACCTCCTTTTCTTTTAACCTTTGAGTTTTTAAATAAGAATGTTTACAATTGTCTAGTAGATTCTCGTGCATCATCTAATATTAAGCCCCATGAAATTTGTCTCAAACTAAATATCCCACCTTAGAAATATGTTTTTCAAATTGTCCAATTAGATTAAAGAAAGGTCAAAGTATTAGGATAAATGAACCCTGTTTTGATAAGATTATATTCTAGCTCAAAGGTATGTCAAATAATAGACATATTGGTTGCAGAAATTCCAAAATTATATGGTATTATTCTGAGCAGAGATTGGTCTAAGAAATTACATTGTTATTTTGCAACTGATTGGTCTCACATGTGGCTTCCCTAAAACAGTAAACCGAACCAAATATAAGTGGAATGGGAGAATCATATGAAATATTCAGTAACTGATCTAGACAAGGAAAAAACCCAGTAGTTTTTGCAAACAATATTCTTGGGAATTATTTTTCGTCATATTACTTTGACAATTTTACAACACATGATTCTCCCTTTTTAGTTGATTATGTTGCCTCCCAGTTCAATTTTTTTTCTCAAACATATTCATATGAATTTATTAATATTAAAGATACATCTTTAATCAAAAATGATAATAAATTTTTGACTCTTTATTTTGATAGGTCAAAATATCATGATGGTGCAGGAGCTGGTTGCATCTTAATAAACCCTGATGTATGCTTGCATGTAGATTAGAATTTGAATGTACTAATAACATCATCGAATATGAAGCATTAGTAAATGGATTGTTGAAATCCATTAGCCTTTATGTGAAATACATCAATGTATTTGGTGACTCTGAAATTGTCATAAAATAGGTAAGAAAGACTATTCACTGTGTTTCTAGTCATCTTAAACATTACCAATCCTTGATTCAAAATATTACTTCTAATTTTATTGCATTTGACATAGCCCCCATCCCAAGGTTACAAAAAGTCAGTTTTGATATTTTGACCAATGTTTCTTCTAAGCTTATCCCACCTAAAGATTTCAGATCTGACATATTTTCAATTGAATTAATTTTTCGCCCCTCCATTCCTGACAACATAACGAATTCGCGTGTGTTCAATGATGATGATGATATCATAAGTTCTATAACATTCGAAGGATATTACTTTGACCAAATCATCGATGAGGATGAACATGATAAAATACTGAATATACCTACTGAGGAAAATTCTTTACCTAAGATTGTGGTTAAACTCGAAGATTTGTGTTATTTGAAAGACAAGTTTAAAAGGGTTACCGATACAAACTTCAATGTTCAACTTTGAGATTGAATTGGTTAACTTAGGGTCTAATCTTAAACCTCAGAATATAAATTTAGGCCTTTGACTCACATTTGATGAAAGGTATGCCTTTATTCATATGCTAAGAAGATATAAGGATGCATTTTCTTGGAATTATGATGATATCAAAACCTATGACATAACATAATTCAATATACCATTCCCATGCTACGAGATGAAAAGCCCATTCAACAAAATCTTAGGAAGATTCATCCTAACTTGGAAAATAAAATCAAGAATGAGTTAAACAAGCTTCTTAAAGCAAAAATAATTTTTCCAGTTAGACATTCTAAGTGCGTTTCAAATCTAGTACCTGCTATAAAAAAGAATGGAGAAATTCATATTTTTATAGATTTTGGGAACTTAAATAAGGCATGCGACAAGGATAACTTCCATCTGCCTCCAATGGAACAAATTATACAATCTGTTGCTGGGTTTGAGCTAATGTCTTTTCTAGATGGATTTTTAGGTTACAATCAAATCCTTGTACATCCAAAAGACATGCTTCATACGACATTCAGAACTAAATGGGAATGTACACATATCAAAAAATGCCTTTAGGGTTGATAAATGCAGGAGCTAATTTCCATAGAGGTATGGACATTGATTTTAGAGATTTGATTAACAAAATGGTTGTAGTATACTTAGATGATATTACAATTTATTCAAAAAAGGGAAATAATCATTTTCATGATTTGAAGCAAATATTTGAAAGGTGTAAAAGATATGGAATCTCGTTAAATCCTAAAAAGTCATTTTTGTTTCTCTTAGAGAAGGAAATATTTAAGGTTTTATTGTTTCCAAAGAGGGAATTTCCATATATCCAGATAGAATTAAGGCGATTTATGAAATATCCTTACCACACAATAAGAAATCCATGCAATCCTTCCTTAGGAAAATCAAAAATTTCAAAAGGTCTGTCCCAAAATTTTCGCAAATTTTCTTACCCTTACAGACCATGATCAAGAAGAATTCAATTTTCAAATGGGGAAAAGTTGAAAAAGAAGCATTTGAATCCATAAAAAAATAAATCATAGACGCTCCTTCGTTTTCAACTCCTAATTTTTATAAAGAATTTGTTCTATACACTATTTCTTCTGAATGATCCTATGCAGCAGTTTTGACACAACCCAATGAAAAGAAGTTGAAGCTCCTATTTCTTACTTTAGTTCTAACCTACATGGAGCTGAGTTAAATTACTCATATGTGGAAAATAAAGCGTGTACAGTCTTCAACTCGATTAATAATTTCAAACCTTTCCTATTAAAAAATCATACAAAAGTAATTGTCCCCTTCCCAACAGTCAGAAAATTGCTTTTCCAAAAGGAATTAGGGGAGAAAAGAGCTAATTGGGTCACCGCATTACAAGAATATGACCGAGAGATAAAACCTGCTAAATTAGTAATAGGTCAAGGTTTTTGCATATTTATTACTGGAGCTAATGATACATCAGCTGATGAGGATTCAAGTACTAATGTACAATTCACAGAGGTATGTCCCATCGACACTGAATCTCAGTATGTTAATCTTTTAATATTTTATTTAAAAATGGCTATACTCCATCTGAACTCAATTATAAGAGAAAAAGAGCCCTAATACTGAAAGCTAATCATCACCAACTCATTGATGATGTTTTATTTATAAATAATTATGATTATGTTCTATTAATATGTTTGGAAAAACCTGAAGAAAAAAATGTTTTGCAGGAGCTACATGATGGACCAATTGGTGGAAAATATAGTGGAGATGCTAGTGCTTATAATATCCTGCATGTTGGTTATGATTGGCCAACTTTATTTAAGAACACTCATGCATATGTCAGAAAATGTAAAGTTTTACAAACTGCTAGAGGGAGACAAAATAAACCAGCCCTGCCTTTGCAATTAGTCAACATCGAACAACCCTTTGAGAAATGGAGCTTGGAGATCAAAGGTGAGATCATTCCTCAGTCATCCAAAAAACATAAATAAATCTTGACTACTACAGATTAATTTACAAAATGGGTGGAAGCAATACCATTAAAGGTGGAAAATTCTGAAAGCATTATTGAATTTATTGATTAATTCATTATCAATAGGTTTGGCCTTCCTCATGCCCTTATTTTTGAAAATGCCTCTTATTTTTCTAGAAACACCATAACTGAATTTTATCTCAAAAAAAGATTCAAACTAAAATATTCTGCAAACTACTACCCACAGGGGAATGGTCTGGCAGAATCTACCAATAAAAACCTCATAAGAATAATCAAACGAATATTATTGACCAAATCCAAATAAATTGGGAGAAATATTTAATATTTTCATTATGGGCTGATAGAATCACTCAGAAGACCTCTATAGGTACTTCTCATTATAATTTAGTATATGGGAAATAAGCTATCCTGCCTCCTAATTTAGCCCTTCCCTCACTAGCCCTAGTGCAATTTATTGAAGAAAAACCTTCTTCTTATTTACAATTAAGAATGTCCCAAATCCTTAAGTTAGAAGAAAAGAGAGATAAATCCAAACAGATCCATTCTCATCATCAACAATTGGTCAAATCTTCATTTGATTCAAGTTCAGTTAAAACATAATTTTTGAAATTGGAGATTTAGTTCTAAAATGGTATAAGGCCCATGAAGAAAAAGGAAAACACACTAAATTCCAAAAGTTGTGGTTTGGCTCATTTAATATCATTGAGAAACTAGTTTCATCAACCTTTATTTTGCAAGATCTACAGGGAAATAGGGATGTTCTTCATGTTAATTGACTAGTTCTCAAAAAATAATTTTCTTAAATAACATTCATTCTGTTGTAAAATATGTAAATAATCATATGTACATACTGGTGTCTTTTAGCCCTAGTTGTTTGGTAATATACTTTTGGCTTCACATTGGTTCCGATGTAGTCTCTCATCATTATTGAAGCTTGAATAATTAAGGAAGAAGTATGGAAAAGATAATTATAATATTGAAATTTAGTATTGCACTTATCATAAATCTATGAAAATCTTACATGTCCATTAATTTGTAAAACCTTGTAACTTGAAACTTTAAAAATATTTACTTATCCTATAATTCGTCATCAAAGGTTTTCTTTAAAAAAGTAAGGAATATTTAGAAGCTTTAGCATCTTTTGACTCCAATTTTCATCCATAACTCTTATGGAGTAAATTTACCTCCCCATCCACTAAATAGTACATTTTTTAGAGTGTAATTCAAAAATATGAAAAACTTAGAAGATAAGAGGTCTCATTATGAGCCTAATTACCATGACCATGGGAACCTAATGATGTTAAAATTATCATAACTAGATACCAAACCAAGATAATGGCTTGTAGTTATATAACTATAATACAAGAGGTTTCGTCATGAGCTGACTTGTTCAATCCCATTATAACTTGTGAATGGAATTGTCATCATCTAGTCACCAAGCCAGGACATAGATTTCTAAGTAACTCTAAAAGAAAACTTAAAAGAAAAAATATTTCCTCTAAGGATATTACTATAAGTGGATGGGATACCTGTTCATTTTCGTTTAAATGGTAACCCTATCGAGGCTATGGACGCTTGCTGGAAGAAGTGGCTCTACCAGTGACAAATTAGTCTATTTTAAATATGTTAAGTTTCAATAATCTTCTACTTTATATTTACAACTCAATAATGACTGATACAGACAATACATATTTTTATCTCCAACAAGTTTCAATAATTTTACACAGTAATGATTTATTTGGTATTTAGAGTTATCCTTATCAATATAAATTTCAAAATATTTTTATCTTTCTAATTTTTCACTTTGAAGTTTAAATTTCATCTATTATTACAGATATAAATGCTTCACCCAATGTGTCGCCAATTGTTGTAGTACTCAACAACCTTGCATTTGAGTTAACAGTAGGACTAATAAATAATGGGGACCCTTTTAATTTTTTAGATAAAATTCCTTTATTTGAATAAAATAGGACAATTCTAGTTTTTGGTTATCAAAAATAACTTTAAGCAAGAAAATTCCCCTATCGGAACTATATCTCAGATTTAGGTTTTAAAAGAAATTAATCAAAAATAAAACAATAATAGGCCTTTACTATTATTGAGATTAGAAATTTTATGTACACCATGCCTTTCAAATAAATCTCTAATATCAATCCTCTGATTAAGAGTTCCAAATATTTTAAAAACCCTTAAAGTAATAAAGCATTTTTGCGAAAATACTAATTAAAGGATGGAACCCACAAAAATAATACGTGGAATTTAGGAGTTTCCATATCAGGGATTTCCATATGAGAATCCTCCAAAAATCCTCGATCTTTGATATTCTCACTCCTTCGATTCCCTCATCTCTCCAATACTATGATATTCCTACTCCCCGATCTCCGATATTTTCCATCGCTCATCCCTCGATCTCCGATATTTTCCGTCGTTCATCCCTCATTCTCTGATAATCCTTTCCTCCCGATATCAAAACAAAAATATCGCAACCTTTGATCAAATGTAACTCTTATGAAACCTATGATATGAAACCTCCGATAACTTTTCCCACCTATCCACATAATCATTACATAATAAAAATCTTATCGGGAAAAAGGATTTTGCATGTTTTAAAGTTACAGCCTAAATATTTATCCGATATAAAACCTCCAATATGATGACCTGTACAAAATCCCATGTGAACCCACTTTTCATCAATTAATGGCCAAGGGTAATGAATTTATGTTTTCAAAGTCTTAAAGGATTTGATTTATTGTGATAGATTTTTCTCATAAAAGCAAAAATTCATATCAAATATTGTCATTTGCATTAGTGAATTCTTCAATTAAGAATTTTTTTCTCATTCTTGTGTTTTCTCGCAGGCTAGCTCCGAAAAACATAATACAATGGAAATATATAAATCTACTAAGGAAAAGAAGAAGCCCATGAGACAACAACAATCGCCTCCTCCTCCGGAAACCACTGAAATTCTCCCATTGTTTACAAACACCACATACGCTTTAGACGCTAGAAATTATTCATGGGAGGCTATGTATAAGCTCTTTGAGAATAAAAAACCCAGAGAAGTAGAGAGAAAAACCATAGCTGATGATTCTACCTCAACCTCTAAGTCAACTGGGAGAGATGTCGCCAATTATTTTCTACATAGAATTGCAGCCTAACCAAAGATATTTCCATACACAAACATGATTAAATGGGTCATCGACAATTTGAATATTTCAGAGAGAATTTTTATAACTTCTAAGCATGAAGTAATTGGGTTGCTTACTAGTGAGGATTTGAGGAAAATGTATCACTTGTCGCTGCCCCAAAATAAGTACAACACACAATTTGTGCAGACATTCATGAAGGAAAATGAATATCAAGCATAACCCATCAGGAAGTGGAGAAGATATTCCAACAAACACAAGCATGATGATAAGGGTATGTATTCAATTGCCTCTCTTGTTGGGCCATACTATTATATAGTTGCCATGATGTGTAGGATGTATGGATACCCTAATACTCAGAAGTTCACAAAAGAGTGGGTACCTTTGATAGATTCTGCCTTATATATATACATAATGGATTGGGTAACTATATTATCTGATAACATAGCTTCCCAAATCCTTGATTATAGAAACAATCACAATTTTTCTCAAAATATTGTGCCCCCATTCTACATGAGTGCTTATATAATGGATGTTGTCTATTTTACCTCTGATTTTGCATATATGGTATGGAAATGGACCATTGAAGACCCTACACCCATACAATTCTACCATGATATACTGTGGGAATCAAAATTCCAGCTACATTTCTACAATTGTTTCCATGAAATTATTCTACCGATCTACCAAGATTTCTTTGAAGAGAAAGCCCCTAAACTTTCCAAAGAATCCAATAGCGACTTGTTATATTTAGGGAGATGGTTTGGGGAGGAATCCATTACTTATATCCTAGTTTTCAACAGTTTAGCCAACCATCATGTGTTTCCTCTCTATGTTCTCGATAAGCTCTTAACTTGAGAAATAGATTATCAAAATGTTGGAAATTTCCTCTCTAAAGTACTAAATAATGCTAAAAAGAATATGTGGCCTTCCTTTCTTATTTCCTGTGGAGTTTGCGCCCTTGAAAATTTCAAGCATGTTGTTCTTGAAATTGATCAAATTAATTGTTTAAAATTCCCAACTGTCCCCAACAGACAGTTTGATCCTTATGATACCAGTAAGACTGTCACAACACAGGAAAATATTAGAAATTTTATGCATGAACCAGACAAGTTTTATGATTTGTTTGAATTTAATTCTACCTATGCACATGTTGAAATACTAGCAAAAACACAACTTATTTCTGAAGAATTGGATGAGTTTAACCTATATCAGCACAAAATAATAACCAACCTGCCTTTGTATTTGTTGAGAATTCCTAAAAAAGAAGAAGATAAATCCCTGATTGTTTTAGCAAAAGATATTGATGCATCTCAAGCCAAGTAAACAACCTCTTCATCTATTGATTAGTGCTGAATTCCAACAAGAAATTGCAGCACACACACTGGTGGGACCATAGGTCCTAGCGATACATTAGTGTGAAGGCCAATTTAATTAATTAAATTGGTGCACTGCCTGATTTAATTTTACCTTAATTAAATTGGACAATAAAATGTAAAATTATCTCATAATCACATGTAATAGTTAAATGAGTGTGATAAACTCAGTTAGCTCATGTATTTCGAGTTGAGGGTGGTTGGTGAGGCATGCAGAGTCATTCTATTAGTTATGGAGTTCGAATTGCAGTTGGTGCATTAGTTTAATGCATGAGTAATTAGTTAACTCAGTTAGGTGAGTTAAAGTCAGTTGAACTAGTTTTAACTGTTTGTTGCACTAGTGAGAGATCAAGTCAATTCAATCATATTTAATTCACAATTAGTGATCTACCATGAAACTGATGATTTACTATTAGTAGCTGCATGCATGTCAGTTCCAGTGGAGAGCCAGTTGAGAAAAAGGTTAAAGGGATGTTAACTATGTTGGGAAAAATACTGAGAGGGGGGGGGGGTGAATCAGTATTTACTGCATATTCAAAACTTTTACCTTTTCTTGCTTCTAAAACCCATACGCTACCTTCCTGAAACAGACTCGCGTATATACGCGGATACCCTTTATGAAACTCGCGTATACACAGATATCTAATTATGTCATTTGTTCTTCACTTAAATCATTCCATCATTCATTCATCAGATGTTTAATAAACAGTAAGCATATGCAGTAAGAATAGAGTAAACCATCACACAAAGCATCACACATGAACACCAGGATTTTTAGGTGGAAACCCAAGTCGGGAGAAAACCACCGCTGCCGTTGCTCAACCTTCAATATTTTATTATAGAGAAAACATCTTACAACATATGTGCTGGTGCAGACACCTACCAGCATGCAGGTACCCACCTGTGCTCGTTTACCAACCTCTCCTGGAAGGGAGCTCCAACCCCCTGACTCGTTTACCAGCCTCGCCTGGAAGGGAGCTACAACCACCTGACTGAAGGCTACAACCCTCAGCACCTCTATGGACCACGTTTCATCAATTTTCACACTGGATCCAAAGCTTCCATAGACTTCAACAAACCCTAGTTTGCATACGCGATTTCCTTTCTCTGATGTCGCGTATATACGCGCTTCCGTTCACATAAACCCGCGTATGCTTTAGTATAAATTATAGAGCCAATTTTATTGCGCATACGTGCTTTCTCTTCAGAGAAGCCGCGTATATACGCGCTTCCTCTGCGGCGAACTAGCGTATAGATCTTCAACTATTATAGAGCAACATACTTCTTCAGATCAGATATTCAGTTCAGATTTACCCTTTTGCTTCAGACAGATATTCGCCTCATCTCAGATCTAGGCCTTCCATGAATAGATCTAGCAGATACAAGTACAATACAGATCTAGATCCCCTTCTTCATCACTCCTTCATTGGTGCATCATACATTCAGATCCTTCATTCAACTGTAACCCTTTCCATTCAGATATACTCCAGAGAGAAGTATTCATTCAAGCTCAGACATCTTGCACCCACGCTCATGATTTGCACAATGAATTTTTTCTCCTTATATAGGTTTACCCTTTTTCAATACCATGAGCCAAAACCACATTACTTCCGATGGTATTTCTGGACAGGGTCATTTAGGCGAATCATTACCCAATACAATGGGTCAATACCATGGTGGTTACCCCTGGTTTTGCACTTTTTGAGCGTTTTTACCCATACGCGACTTGGCACGTTCTTTCCTACGTGCATACGCGACTTCCCCTCAGAAAATCCGCGTATTCCTAGAGACATACTCTTTTCATCAAGATTTAGCACATGCTAAATTCCTTTCTTCATTGCCTTCTGTACACACTGTAGATACATCAGATTTACTTCATCAAGAACATATTCTATCAAGCACAACTTCATTAAGTAAGTTGCCATGATCTTCATCAAGAGGGTTGCCGTTCAAGGACAACACTCAGCATCACATTACTAAAAAACATCATTGCATATCATATTTACATCATTTACCAAGTCCATCAGATCAAGAATAACTTCATCAGGTGGTTTGCCATCAAGGACAACACATGTCAATAGTCGCATGTCTTCATCTTCATTCAGTGGATTGCCATCAAGGACAAAACTCTTCATCATATTGCCAGAAATCTCCCCCTTTGGACTTGATGGCAACCACGATGGTGTTTGGTTACCATAACAGATCGGTACATTAAGAATACAATGACACCATGTCACTCTCTCCATTTTTTGACACCATTCAAACACCATGTCACTCCCCCCCTTCGAAATCAAGGGCAAAGGGCGGATCAAAACCAACATACTCTCCCCCTGTTCTCTGCATGTGGAAGAAGCGTTCTGCAGATCTGATATATACTGAAGCGACCAAGCTCCCCCCGAGATCATGTTGAATCTTCAAACATATTTTCTAATGAAGTACATGACTCTATGAACTTCCTATCACCAACGACTCATACTTACAACAAATATCCAACCAAGTGGATTTACATATGAGACTCAAGTACCCAACCAAGTGGGTTTACACATTTCAACTCAGCTACCCAACCAAGTGGGTTTACAAAAAATGACTCAGCTACCCAACCAAGTGCGTTTACAAATTTGACAAGTCCTTACATGACTGAATATTACAAATTTTACATCATGGGTCTCAACATGACCTTTTCATCAAAAATACAAATATGACTTTTCATAACCAATACCAAAAAGTCCTCAAGAAAGAGAACATATTTCAGAACCATCATAATGCCAACAATGCATTATACTCAGAAAAGCTAATGCTCCCCCTGAATCTGTGCATCCATGCATCCTTTTCATTTGACTAAGGCTCCCCCTTAGTTTGTGCATCCTGAACACTTTCACCAACAAATCATCAAAATATCTTCATCAAATCATTAGAAATAGAATTATGAGAACTGGAACAGTATCAGAGATACCAAACAGTATCATAGATACCAAACAGCACTGCAGCTGTGATGAAGAGAGCTGAATCGAAACAGAAAAATGTCAGCAATCAGACATACGCGGTTTTCTGTGCATGAACTCGCGTATATACGCGACTGTGTTTCAGGAAACCCGCGTATCCAATGCCATCTTCGAAATTTATGCAGATTTGTGCTTTTGACTGGCAGAGAGTGTTCAGCTTCTTTCTGGGATATTTGAATGCTTCCCTGGACAATAGATAGATAGAACAGTGTAGTTGTGTCTTCAAGCGTCATCCAACGGTTGTAGCATAAGCACATTAGTAACCAAGCCTTCAGATTCTTTGCAGCATCAATACAATCTTTCCAAGAGAGATTATCATACCAGAACAACATCTTCAAATATGTGTCAAGCAATCATTCATGTGGTCCAATATCATCAAGATCTTCAAGATTTAACATGAAGTATCATATGTAGGCAAGAGATCTCAACCATAGTAACAAACTCTGCATGATCTATTCTTATTTCTGAATCAAACGACATCCAACTCATCCATGTGTGAGCACAAAAGATACTTATCAACAACCAGGGCTCAAAATCTCATCATAATAAACCATGTACCAAGTCATCATCATTTGAGCATGAGTATCACAAAAACCAAAGAATAAGCAGTCATATTTCCAACAATGCAATCATTAGTATTCAACCTGCTGCTCCCCCTGAACCAGTGCTCCTTCTTAACTTGTGCAACAACATATGTTCATCAGCAAGTTATCAGCAACAATCTCTGCATGAACTGTCCTTATCTCCGAATTATAAGACTTTCATTTTCAACAACACAAACTCTTCATCAACAAGCAAACATGACTCATCCATAATATTCAACATAAGAAACCATGTATCATATCATCATTATTTAGAACTGAGAAACTAAGCTGATATTGAGTCAATAATACAGTTATTAACAGTCAGACTAATGCTCCCCCTGAAACTCTGCTCCAGATCTTCAGCTATCATATAAATTCTCTCATCATCAATGCATACGCGACTGTGTCTGCTGGAACTCGCATGTATACGCGACTTTTGTTAATAGAACCCACGTATGGAAAGTGAAGCATAGAAATTTTTCACATTCCTTCATATCCCCCTGAACTTGTACTTCCTGTACCTGTCTTCTTCATATCAGATGCTCTGTCAGAAATACATATAACCAGAATAAACAAATCAACCATGAGAGACATCATACATTGCTCCCCACCGCGACGTACCCATTACTGCATGTCCTAATCTCATCATTCCTGAGTTAATAAAGAAAAGTCAGCTTTAGAAATGGGACCATTGCGATGGGGTTAGGAGTACGATTTACGGTCGGTCCTCCATCTTTTTCCAGATTTGTTTGAACTTTCTATTTGTGTGCTGGAAGTTATCCAATTTCTCATATCTGTTCAACTTGCATTCTTTTTCTACATGTCCATACTTGTTACAAGAATAACATCTCATGTGTCCAGAGAAATAAGCATAAGAATCATAATGAGTATTTCTAATCTTCCTCCTTTTACAATCAGCTGCTTTATGTCCATACTTGTTACATGAAAAGCAATATCCTTTGAAGAAACTAGAGTACCTTTCTATGTAGGAGCTGTTTGTTTGAGGCTGAAATGATCTGCTCCTGCAATTTGCTGCAACATGCCCATAATTATGGCATTTAAAGCATTCAACATTATTGACTGATTTCCTTTGAGATTTCATCATTGTTGGTTGACCTTTTGTCTCTTTCAACACTTCAGGTTTTGCATTGACATCCTCTGAATTTTTAGCACTTCCTTGTGAGCTAGATTCTCCTTTAACAGTTTCATGGAAACCAAGACCAAGTTTGATAGCGGGAGACCTTTGATTACTCAGAATATTGTCCAAAATATTAGTACTATCTTGAAACCTCAAAAGTTTAACCTTTTCTTCTAATTTACCTTTGAGAATGTTTACCTCAACCTCCAAGGCTTGACATTGCTTCATC